>VDFB02053787.1:14285-104788 GCA_007258455.2 Sequoia sempervirens
TAGTAGATTTCTGTATTAGATACTAATTCACTTTAGTATTTTTTTATAATTAGCTTTTTCATAGGCAAATACTAGTGCATTATTCGAAGAGTAGGTTTAGGCTTTCATTTTTAATTTTTTAATGTCCCTTGCAAGTCTCTAGTTCTACGCTTGAATTAGAGAGAGCACCCTACAATTGAACTTGTAGCATCTTCATTGTAAGCATAGCAACCAATAACCAGATCACATATTAACTGAACACCTCTTGAATTGTTCTATATGTAATCTTGTGGATATGGCTGGAGTTAATTTGGTCGTTAGGTCTATTTTTGTTTTGAATCTAGTCATGGATTTGTTAATTTTCCCGATATAACATTGTGAACAACTTAATCTCATTCATATTACTTTCATATTTAATTCCAAGTTTTTTTTAATAGGCATCAATGTATGTGTCTCTATTGCTTTTATTGCAGTACTGCTAGATGTTTGTGCAGTGGTAATGCTGGGGGCTTGATGCTGTCTTGCAACCCGTACATAACTGAAAACCTCGATTGACATTTTACTAGTGTCTTCACACTCACCGTGATTTTAATATAGAGGAAATGGGAAACAGAACTTTAAGGAAAAGATCTAACATGGCAAATATGCCCTTGTCTTTGGGGAGAAGATAAACTTTCAGTAAGTGCACTCAATTCTTTCCCTCTTCCCATGCCTTGATGAAAATGTTAGATTAGGAACTAGAGGCACAATTGTTATAGGAACATTTTCGAAGCCCCTTCTGCTGCAAGCATATCCCCAAAAAGCTCCTCTCATGCAGGGGTACCATAAAGGACTATCTTTGCAATTTTCTTGTAGTATTCAAATGACTGCTTCTGTTTAAGCTGCACAAAATCAGTTTCCTTCAAATAGCCAGATTCTTCAAAACCCTTAAGAAGAATCAATCCCTTGAGAAGGCGCATTGCTTCCAGAGCTCCAAAGATTTCTGGTAACACATTTTTGTGCCATAATATATATCAGTACCACTTCTGTCACCTTTGAACTCTTTGGTAACCGTGATTCGGTTCCTTGAATTTCTTTGAACAAGGTCCTTAAACAATCTTTTTCTAAACAAATCAGGCTAAAAAGCTAAAAATTGTCTAACGCAAGAGTACTCTCGTCCTATTCACAAAATTCTAATTACCCTATGGACATACAAACTTCAATTTCAAGGAGTACCTTTAAGAGCAATTCTGATATAAAGCAGAATAAATATCTAATTTCAATTCAAGAATTATGATAGATTTTATAAAACACCTACCGACCCAATTTATAAAGCATTAAATAAGCTATGGACGACTTAATTTGCAAATAATATCATACAATTCATACAATCCAGGTGGAAAAATTAGTGTAAAATATCCACAACTAATTCATAAACAACTACAAATTCAGTAGAAACACATTTTTATGGCATAAATTGACCCCAAAACCAGTCCATCAAATGCAGATTAAAATCTTGGAGCCGTACAATTCCTTTTTTCATTAAAGCAGAGCAGCACCATTAGAATTGTATAGAAACCAAATCACAAATACACAAAACTCAACGAACTTGCGAGTAACATAACCAACGCCCCAATACAAATTATTTATGGGCCAATTGCCCTAATTCACAAATATTGGCAGGCCAACAACAACGACCTTGATGTGCCAGCAACTCAATTCACAACTGCTGACAATCTAACCAACTTAATTTGCAGAAGCTATAGATATTCGTGCATTCATGAATACACACACCCAAAACATAATTCACAAACCACCCAATACTATCTACATCTAATTTAAGAATTATGCACTCCAGGCTATTGTGGAAGAGTCCAATGTGGCATTAATTACAACTATGGCGCAGGTTCAATCTCGTTAACGTGGCAGAATGACAAAGGTAGCTGGCTTTTAGCTTAAAAAATATATTTTTCACAAATTAGCATCAAAACCACAAAATACTCCAAAAGAACAAAAGAGAATCCCTCTCAAAACCAACTGAAACAACATTGGGGATACACGTTAAGATTCAACCAACTTCCCAAACCACTCTCAAGAAAAAATAATTCACTTACTAACAAATACCAGTTGAAAAAACCAATTAATGACAAAGATGATAATTTTTCTGCAGAAAAAGCATCCATAATTAGGGAATAGCCTATCTTGAGGATAAGTGATACTTAATTCAAAGCCATAGGTGATTATCCAAATTCAGTATGGGATGATTTGGCAGCTCATTAAATTTACTTTAAAGAGAATGGAAAATGGCATTGAAAGAGTTTTTAACTTTTTTTGTTTTTTCTCTTTTTGTGACCGATGTTACTGGAGCTTCCAAGTTGAGGATTGCCTTCCCAATCGTTTGAACCCTACCTAGTTTGATAAAGTCTCCTGTGAACCTTATGCCAGAGAGCTTGATGTCTTTTGGCCACAAAAATTGGAATAGGGACTAATTCAAGCACCTTCTCATCCATTGATCAAGAATCGAAAGATCGACCTCCTTCCAATGATGCTCTGAGTCTTGAGAAGTGTTGGTAGACCAGCACTCCCATTGGTGAGAGTGTCTCTGTGGGTGCATGACTTAATAGGTAGGAGTTGGACTCAATAATTCAACGTGCTCCAAAAGCTGCATCTATGAAAGGTTTTTTATTAGAAAGAAGCTAGCTTTTCCAGTTCTTGCACAAAATCATCCACTAAAGTTCAGGACCAATCTAATTTTCATCTGCTACATAAAAATGAAGGCAGTGGACCGCATGGTAGTGAACACGCCAAAATTATCAAATCCTCAGACTTAAAATATAGATGATGAAAATAACTTCGATCAGAGGAGAAATGAGTAGGAAGCTTTTAGAAAACAAGACGCAAAATGACTGGTTGACGGGGGCACATGCAGTTTGCCCACCAAACATTGCATCCTAGTGGCGTCAATGACAATAATTGTGTACAGGTAAATGAACTCCATGATAGATTATCTAATATCCAGTGGAAGTCAATATAAGTGATTCCAGCATCACCACATCTTGCGAATCATAAATTCATTCCTTTATCACCTAATACCAACTCAACTTTTACAGAATGAATGTATTGGCTCTTTGCAACACAGTTACTCAATAAAATGCATGGGATAATGTTGCTTAAAGATGAATGTAAATATTTGACTTTTTACTGCTTATGTACATTAATAATAATGAAAAGGCAGGAAACCTACAAGGTGCACGCTTAGGTCCTTGTAGGCATCTATTATTAGACTATATATTTAAGTTGCTATATTTTGTACAATTAAATCTTGAGTGAAATCTTCAGTTTATAATATTTAGTTTTGAATAAAATAGAATATTAATGATTTTTCCTTTTCAAAATATTTCTAAATTTTTTAAAAGTATTGTATTTTTTATCTTTTCAGTATATTAATTTAGAAACATTTTAAATAGTAAATTTAAGAAAGTTCTTTTATACTTAGGTTATAAATTTTAGAAACTAGTACAAATCTTGAGTAGAATCTTCAGTTTATAATATTTAGTTTTGAATAAAATAGAATATTAATGATTTTTCCTTTTCGAAATATTTCCCATTTTTTTAGAAGTATGTATTTTTTATCTTTTCAATATATTAATTTAGAAACATATTAAATAGTAAATTTAAGAAAGTTCTTTCATACTTAAGCTTATAAATTTTAGAAACTTCTTTTTATGTGTAGCTTTTTAAAAATAATAATTATTTTAATTAGAAAGGATTACTTCAATAAATCTCAAGAGATATGCTTTTCATGCTTAATTTTCTAAATTTTAGAAACTTCTTTTTATGTCTAGCAATTCAAATAAATAACTTACCATAATATATATTTTTGATTTCAATTAAGTATTGTTCTTTAAATTTGAATAATCAATCACAAAGCAAAGAAAGAATAAAAAAACCACAATATTTGCAAAACTTAGTTTACATCAAAATTAAACTAAATTCTAATGTTAAAATTATAACTTGATTATGGAATATAAATGAATTAAATAAAAGTACACATTCATTTTAAAATAATTCAACAATCAACTACTGAAATTTAAATATAACAGTAACCTTTTTATTGTATTTTCTTCATTTTTACATGCAAACTATTTTATATTGTAAAATTAAATTCAATTGCAAAAACTAAAAAATTCAAAATAACAAAATAGCTTAGTCATGATCAATACTAACCATGAAAGTTGCATGAAATTTCTTATAAAAAAAAGTAAAAAACTAAATCTGATTTTAATTTAGTTCACATATGATTTATTTATTCTAGAATCAAAATAAAAACTCAAATACCTTATTAAAAACTAAATCTAATTAGTAAAAAACTAAAAACTAATTAGTTATTTTGGAATAACTAAATACATTTGTAAAAACTAAATCTAATTAGTTATTCTGGATTGAAAATATGATTTAACAGTAAAAAAATAACATACCTTATTATTAAAATTTCTTATAAAAAACAGTAAAAAAATAAATCTGATTTTAATTTAGTTCACATATAATCTGAAATCAAAATATTAATCTAAATCAGATTATATGTAAATTAGTTATCCATATAATCTAGAATCGAAATCAACTTATATGTGAATATATTAATATATGAATGTTTTTTATATAATCTGATTTATATGCATGTAATTTCTTATAATCTGGAATATGAATATTTATCTAATTCACATCAAAATATCATATTATCAACATATTTGATTTCAGATAACTAATTCACATCAAAATAATCTTATTTTATTTTTTTACTGTTAAATCATATTTTGATTCCAGGATAACTAATGAAAAATTAAGTTCTAATTGGGCATAATCTTTCCTCAAGCGTAGACAATTGGCATTTCCATGCAGTTCGCTCAAGTTACACAGATTCAGTTTCATTTTCACAATTTTTAAGCGGACAGCGCACTGAAAAATACAGTAAAATTTCTCTGCAACTCTTTCAATCTGCATCTTGTTAAGCAAACTGAACTGTAAAAGTTTTATCTGTCATTAATATATAAAGCATGTCTTTGGTTTTTTCAGAAAAAAATCATTTGGCCTGCCTAAACCCAACCACTCAGATGCACTCAATTTACAAAGAAAACTCAAACTAAAGGTAACCTTGAATTCTATTAAATACAAAAACGACAGTTAAAATGTGCCAAATGACCAAAAAGACCAAAAACAACATTGCATTTGGCCAAAAATACAGCAAAGTTTGACGAAAGTTCAGTTAAAATGCCCGAATTAACAAAAAAGAGCAAAAATATTGCATTTGGTCAAGATACGGCAAAGTCTCCAAAAAGTGCATAAACCGCAGAAGAACTAATCTAATAATCTAAACACCGCAATGTAAGCTACAACTCATCTTTTAATCTGAGCTTTTTCCTTCAATAGATAAATAAAACCATACCAGAAGCATCCCTGAATCCAAACGTTCTAGGTCCGCGGCTGGAAGAAACATTTCCACTGCCATTACCTCCACGTCTTCCTTCACGATTCCTTTCCATCAAATCTATCATGCAAAAAAACCGTTTTTACACAAACACAGCCAAATTTAACACAATTTATCCATCTCTAAATCAGCCTCTAAATTTTCCAGTCCGCATGCCGCTTCAAGTATTTTTGCAATTCCACCGGAAAAAAATATCTTCATACTTTTCGTTCTCTGCAATCTGAAATCAGGCCTCAAATTATTATCACACGAAAATATCTTTACGAAAACAAAACAAAAAATATCTCCTCAGCAGAATATTGATTAAAGCTGTACAAAAAATAAATAAAATGATGGGATCTCACACTGAAGTCTCTGAGCCTTACGTTTCCTACTCTTGAAATTAATACCGCGCGCATTCATAAAAATGATTTTCGCTCAAAGCATTCAAATAATATTTTTCCGAGATTTTCTTACAAAGATCCAAAAGATCCAAAATATCTTCTTTAGTAATATTTAAATCTCTGTCAGAAAGCCTTTTAAGAAAAATAAAATGCTTGGAGCTAATTACAAAGATCCAAAAAAAACAGAAAATGCAAGCTAATTACAACAACATGCAAATAAGCCGTTACAAATGCTATTATTGGCTTTCCTTATTGGCTTTCCCGTGTCTGAGGAGGTAGTGGTCTGACAAAATAAATTTTATTATTAAATTTTCTGTCTCATTCTTCAAAATTCGGTTACGTATTTGTGGTTAAATAAATTTTATTAGTAAATTTTCTGCTTCCTCTTCCACTAGTGGCACCTGCACTTCAAATTTGAAGTGGGAGGAGGATGCTTATATACCAAACTAAGGTTTTGAATTTTGAGTTAAGAAGTCTATGGGTTGATGTTGCTCTTTATTGTTAACCTTGCCTGCTTCTTATCTTGTGATTAAATTACTTTTGCTTGCTAAAGAAAGGTCATTGAATATGTATCATGGGAAAGAGGTATTAGAGAATGACACTCTTCTTCTACTAATATAATTAAGAGGTAACTTAATTTATAATTTATAAAACACGAGTTTTGTGGTAACATTTGACTTGGTGGCCTTCCATTATGTGGTCATTATGGAGTTTAATTATACTATTCTTATAGGGGAGAGGATCTAGTATTTGAGCATGTTCCAATAGTTGTTATAGTATTTATTGATTTAATGTCCAATATTTTTAACAATATTGGACCAATAGTTATGACTTTAAAGTTGTTAGTGTTGTTGATGACTATCCATAATTGAATGAAATGTATTCCTTAGATCTAAAAAGCAACAAATCACGTGATGCCACATTAGCACACCAGTAAAACACAACTTAGTGCACAACTATTTGTCTCACTTTTTTTGGGACCTTTTTGGACACCTCGACAAAAAACATGTTGATGTGGCATCATATTTGATGATGTGGTCCTGAAATCTTAGTTACAAGTAGGGGACTTGCCAAATAAGCTACTGTAAAAAATTGGGAGTGGACTTTGAGAAGCGTGAAATTATGGTGCTCAACTATCAGGTCCTCTCCCCTCTATGTGTAGTGTGTGGGTATATAGTCATGAGCTGTCGCTCCCTTTAAGTGAGCATTCATAATCCACTTAAAAATGAGTAAAGGTAGAGTGAGTGAGCATTCATAGTCCACTAAAATATGAGTAAATAGAGTGACCCATGTGAAGTGGTAGAGTCAACCTTCAAGAAATGTCTAATAGAGTTGCCTATGGACTTGTACGAAGAATCTTCTTAAAATTGAAGAAGGTGAATCTATAAGCGTAACCCCACTCTCGTTTGATGTTGAGAGGTTCAAAAAGGAGGTTGAAGGAAAGAGACCAATGTTTGACCAAGTGAGAATGTTCTCCCACAACCCCAACCCACCATCAAGCATCAATCTGTCTTTTGAAGAATCAAAAGACACAATAAAGAAGCCTGACACAAGAGAAGAGCTTGATCTTTCCTTCAATGATAAGTCTCCAAGAGCCCTGAAGATCAGGAAAGGAGCTATGCAGATAATTTTTTTCATTTTCTAGAATATCCTGGCCACAAACCACCATAGGGGAGAACTATGCATAGGGAAGGGGACACAATTTAGATTGCTAAGGATGCGGTTCAGGGGAGAACTATGCATAGGGAAGGGGACACAATTTAGATTGCTAAGGATGCGGTTCAGGGGAGAACTATGCATAGGGAAGGGGACACAATTTAGATTGCTAAGGATGAGGAGGAACCGCAGAAACAACTATCTTAGCATATGAACGTTTGCAATCAGACCTTGAAGTAGTATCCTTCTTGCCAGTAGTAATATGACGAAGAGAAGAACCAATTGTCACCTAAGCGAAAACTTGTAGGGCCTTGGCTGAAGCTAAATTGGTCCCAACACCATCCCCAAAAGTTTTAGAGGGCAGCACCACGAAATCTATGCCTAGGATAGACCTATTGTTAGAGGAAGGCAAGATGTGGAGAGGAGAGGACCTCATCATGTATAGAGAATCCAAATTCATTTAACCAGACCCTGTAATAGTAGACTTTGCAGAACCAAGAGTTTGCGAAATACCTGACAAAATAGGAGTGCTGTCATAGCTAAAACCTGGGCCTGTAACATCCGTAGGAGAAAGGCCAAGAGTAGGCAACCAACATCGACACATACAAGAAGAGTTTTTAAATGGTTCCAGATGTGCAAGTTGTAGTAGATGGGAGTCCATCGTTTTATTGTTAGCCTTTTTAAATATAAGTTAAAAAATAGTTTTTTAAATATATTGTGTTAAAAAAATGTAGTAAATTTTTTTTTTAAATAAAATAAAGTAATTCTTGAATTAAAAAAATGTTGTTTTAAAAAAAAAAAAAGTTATCTCAAAGAATTTGAAGAGATATAATCTTGAGGTGCTTATGCATTTTAAGTAATTCAAGGATGGAAAATCGAAAATTCACCGCCAACAATTCATGGTGAGGGAAAACACACCACTAAGTAAATTCACGGCCAAGAATAAATTAACCAGATTAATATTTTTTTAGTATATATTTCAAAAACTTTGATTTTATTAAAAATATTAATGCAGTGAATTTTCGGTTGGTGAATTTTCTGTCAGTGAATTTCCCATGGCAGTGAATTTTCCTTGGATGAATTACTGGGATGAATTTGCGGTATGCCTATATAAACACTTTGAAATATAGACATCTGTTGGTATCTTTTGAATAGATGCATATAGACACCTTGGTAGACAGATGTCTTTTAAATGTATGTATTTAATATATTTATACTAGTTAATATTATATGATTTATTGTATTGAATGTTGTTGGATCTAACATTAATTTCTAAAGACATCAAATAGTTATTTTTAAAATAATAAATGATCCTACACTTTTATCATCACTATTGAAGTTTTTTCAATCATTGACTATGATGTTGGGACTATGGTGTTGGGGAAGATAATAATTGTCTCAACTTATAACAATTTTCTTTCACCAAGTAATCTTTTATATATCTATAAAGTAGAAAAACATAAATTCTATTTAGAATTTTGAACTATTTGAATTAAAATTTTATTCAACTTCTAATAATTTTCTTTCATTATCTTTTTATACAATTATAAGTAAAAGATATTATAATATCCCAAACGGAATATTTTTTCAAGTTAATTAAAATAAAATGAACCACACCAAATTTGAAGCAAAATTTGATGTTCAAACTCACGAGATCACTTTCAAACATATCTAGAAATACTCACAAAACTATAATAATTTCTTCATGATATTGAACTCATTTTGATATAGTTTTGGATAGTGTGGAACCTTTTTAAAATTGCTTTGGTTCCATTCTAGTCCTGCAATTCACATCTCTAGGCTTAGGGTTTTGTTCACCATCAATGTTTTAGGGTTTTGTATTACCTATAACCCTTCATAAATAATCCCTAGGCTTGCATCCTTGCCAGTATTCTATTTCATTGTTGACCTTTTATAGCAGGTTTCTGGTTGCATAAGTTGTGACTGATGTAGTCAAAATCCATTCTTTGTAACCAACCCCTTATTCCTATTGATCCTGGTTGACGCCTGCGGTCATATTTAAATTATTGCTTTATTTAAAATTGGGACTAATTTCTTCCAAAAATTCTAAGTCTAAGTTTGGGTTTTAAAATTATATTGCATAAGGTTTTAAACCTTAAATGTTATGTCCTCAACCATCGTTTGTCTAGTAGTGGTCCCTTCTTAATACTGACATTTGCGACATGTGTAAATATGAGATTCTATGTTGACCGTTGGATCATTGCGAATGAATCTTGACCACTCCTCGCTTCCCTGATCCATTTTATTTTTCAATAAAATAATCACATGGGCTAGTGGGCACAAGCCACGTGTCTTCTACATTGGCGAGCCCAAGTACCTTTGATTGATTTGCTAGCAATATTGAAATGTCATCGATGGTGGATGTTGGGTGATGTGGCTTCATCTTAGCTTCTCCCTGCCACCCCATCCAACTTTATTTTATATTAAACAAACCACATAGGTTGGCAGGCAGTTGCCACGTGTCATGTCCAACATTGGGCATAGTATTTCCAAAGGATCAACAAGCAGGGATTTGAAGAGAATTGATGACCAATACCATGCAATTTGTCTTCATCTAGACTGTTCCGCACTACCCCATTTATTCTAGGTCTTGCAATGAAGAAATACCACAAGCTATCAGGGAGATTGACACCTGTTGCCTTTTGGTGGGGCCCACTTGGCTTTGATGATGGTGAACATTTTATGAAACGGGGATCAATGGTTGATGACGAGTGATGTGGGTTAATCTTGACCACTCCTCGCTATCCCGTGAGGGGCCTACTCACACCTTTTGTTTCTTAGGAAGGGAGCGGGCAACAAACACATGGAACAATCTCAAAGGCTGGTGAGGCATTAGTAAAGGCCGAATATTGATAAATTTGGTCGAGAGAATATATCAAGACTTAAATTGTGCCATATTTGAATTGATTTCTTTTGGCACATATTCAAGATTCAAGGATTGTTTTCGATTACGATTGTTGTTGGTGTAAATAAAGTCTTGTTCCTAGTTAATTCATTACTAGGGGACTTATTTACACATGTTAAGTTTACTTAGGTCCTAGGAAGGAATCCTTCTAGAAGGTGTTAGCTTTCATTAGTTGTTATCTTATCTTTTGAATTGTAACACATGTGAACCTAGGTAAGTGTGATTAGTTGTCTCATGTCATATGATTAAGACACTTGTCATAATCCTATGACATCTTGTATCTCACCTTGGCTATATAACCAAGGGGTTTCTACTACATTGTAACAACACATCATATCATTGAATCATATTGATAAGAATATAGTTTATTCTTATCACATTCCCTTCTCTTTCTTTGTGCTTTCCATTTGGTCTCAAGATCTTGCCAGCTATAACCAATTCTAACATGGTATCAGAGCGAGTTGGGTGCCACTGGAAAGTCTTTTTCTGAAGGTAGATACCAAATTTTGGGGTGTTCCATTTTTGGCTCTTTATTTCATGTTCAAATTAGAGTTTGTTGGTGTAAATATAAGCTCACCATTACATTTGGAAGGTTTGAGAAAGTTGAATTTTCCTTTTGTTTCATCCAAATCGGGCATACGAGGCCAAATCAATGAGGGTTTGAAGCTGAAGAGTGGTTGCTAGATCCAGAAGGTAGCTACATATTTGGAGCATTTTGGGTCAAATCCGACTTTTCCATCATGTCTAGAAGGGCTCAAAACCCTAAGATTGACTATCAATTCATCCAAATTGGAGCAATTGTCTGGTGAAGTAAATGTTTTTTGCCCAGAAGCCGTACGACCCCCCAATTCGCCATTATTGTAGTGTCAGTACAATATTTTGAAAAAAATAATAATTTATTATTCGGCTGATATTTTTTGAAATTTTTTGATACTTCCCATTAATATTATTGTAAAATTATGGTATTTAAAAATCTAAAAAAATTGAGGGAAAAAGATATTTTGCAGATTGTACTTGTATACAGGTACCACAATACTTGATAAAGGTACTGGCCGCTTGCCATGTGGTGCTACATTAGTGGCGCAACCCCTACACCCGCAGATCCATCACTAGCTGGTCAGGTTTCATAACCGGCACTAGTTTTTAAAAACTGACATCACAAAAAAAAATTCCAACAAACTTCTAGCAAATCGACGGTCATTTGAAGATTCTGCCAACACTTTCTTGAAGATTCCAACCGGGCATATATTATGTTCAAGGAAAATAATATTCTGGTAGAGGGTGATTTTTGGCATGACAGGAATTTTACTGTCAAGTTTATGCTCGTGGTTGGGTGACGTCAGCACCACATCATCATTTTCTTAAAAAAATTTACCCCCTCCCCATTTGCATTTTTCAATCTAGAAGGCGATTTTCAAACGTTGATATCTTAGTCATTTTGGCTCCTTTTTTTCAAGCATTTTTTTTTTGATTTGGGCTAATTTTTCGTGCTCTACATAGTGGTGTGATCATTTTTTGGTTTTGGTATTTTTATTTTCCATAATTTTCATATTCTCACAAGTGTTGCTGCTTCATCCTCATTTTGGGAACTTCAAGAGCTCATATCTTGCTCCTATGGTAATATTTTTGGGTGCAATTTTTTTGAAAGTGCATGATTTTTAGTGTAATTATCAGTGGTATGATCAGATTGATCTCATTTTCTACCAAAAATTGTACTTGATTATGTGGCCAAATTTGACATTTGTATGTACTAAGATCAAAGACCACTTTGCTGTTTTTGGCAAGTGGCAACTGTAAACACACTACTCATAAAGTACCAAGATCATATATTGCTAGGGGGTTTCATGATTGAGTAATTTGGGGGGGGGGGAGGGGGGGTTAATCAGTTTCCTTTGTTGGCTTGTGTCTCTTGATTGACCGTCTATTGTGTGACTAAGTTGAAGAGTTTAATATGGGAATAAAAAAGCATCCTATTATAATAAGGTTAAATCGATTGAACTTTAAGTCTTGGTGAGATGGAATCCTAACAAATTGTAGGTGGCTTAATCTTTTGCCATATCTCTATGGACTAGTTCCTAAATCTTCATCAAAATGGAAGAGAGTTGTGTGGGACATAAAAATAGAATGTATCCTAGGATTAATTGGTTGTAGTTGTGATATTGATACACAAATGTCCACTGATGGTATTGAGATCCCTCATGAACTTATGACTAGACTTTGGGAGATGTATGGAGACTCGAATGAACCTTCCTTCCCAGAGGATCTTGTTGTGGATTGTCTTGTTCCACTTGTAGAGTTTTCACCTATTGATGATAAAACAATTGAAACACTTGCTGATTGGGAAAGGTATGGTACTTTTGATGACACAAAACCTTCTCCTTCTCCTCCTATAGAGACATCTATTGAGACTTTAGTTTCTATGGCTCCTAATTCGGATTTAGAGTGTTCATCTTCTTCATCTATGATTCAACATCTTGAGGCTGAGGACTCTTGTAATCTAGCATTGGAAAAATCATCTATTGTTGTACCTAATGATGCTTGTGATTCAACAATTTTGGCTCCTTGTGATTTAGTGCAGCAGAATCCTCATAGTCTTCTAGATATGGCTACTTTGGATGGCTTCTTGACAGGTATTTCAGACTTGTTTATAGAGTCTCATCTTGCAGATTTGGGCGACATTATCAATATCATTCATCTTCTCTTAGGTGGAGAAGATCCTCTTCAATTGTTGCGAGGGAACACATTGACCCTCTTGTTCATTCTCTACATGATCATTCTTCGCAGATTGACATGACTGTGGATACTTTTGGACAACATTTGGAGGAGGCTTCTTTATCTTCAGAGGGGATATCATTGTCTTTGGATCATGTTCTACATTCTTCTCTACTAGATGTTGGATTGTTCTCTTCATTAGTGTGGCCTAGAATGCATGTTTGGAGTGTTTCAACTTTTGGCATCAACATGGAGACAATTGAGCATGCTTCAGAGACATCATACGCCATCCATATTCTTGACATTCTACATACATCCATGGTTTTGTTTCTTCCTAAGGGGAGGAATGTTGTTCGACGAGATTATATCATCTTTAGAATTCAATGTTGAACTCCTACCATCATTGTAGGAGACTCAACATTGAGTGGGGGCTGCATTGTCTCTCTTCTACTTCTCTCTTATGGGGGGGTCTTTTTCCTCACATGGGGTTTTTTCCTTCTCATTCTTCATTGAGAGAATTTCTTTTTTGTATTTCATCTCTCTTTTGGGGAGGAGTTTTGTCCAACTGGGTTTTCTCCTTTTCTCTGTTTGTGAGAGATTTCACTTGCAAATGTACATGGGTACCTAACATGGCCTAGTAGCTGGAACCCATCATCATCTTTGTGTCATTTGCATAATAATCTGCTACTCCATAAGTTGCACTTAATGGGGGTGTTGGTGTAAATAAATTCTTTTTCCTAGTTAATTCATTACTAGGGGACTTATTTACACGTGTTAAGTTTACTTAGGTCCTAGGAAGGAATCTTTCTAGAAGGTGTTAGTGTCATTAGTTGTTATCTTATCTTTTGACTTGTAACACATGTGAACCTAGGTAAGTGTGATTAGTTGTCTCATGTCATATGATTAAGAAATTTGTCATAATCCTATGACATATTGTATCTCACTTGGGATATACAACCAAGGGGTTTCTACTTGTGACAGATTTTGGGGACCTAAAATGCTTGCTCTCTTCTTAAGATTTTCCACCTAGAAAAAGAGAGATTTGGGTCCCAAAATTCTTATGCACATTCAAATTAGAATGTATACAATGTAAATATGATGTAAATGAACTAAAATAAATGAAAATGACTAATTAAGATGATTTAAAATGGATGCAAAAGTGCAAATTAGGCTATGTTTGAAAACACACTATGATATGCAGAAATGAACTAGAAACTTGGATAAATAAAAACAAATCTTAATGGGGTTAAAAAAGAGTGAACCTTGAGGTAGAATGAAATCAATGGAAGGTTCTAAAATGTATTTTAAATTTTTATTAATGTCCATTGGGACTCATTCGCCAAGCATGGCGAATTAGTCTTGCTTCTACTAAAATCTTTCGGAAACTTGTTTCTGATTGCCAGGAGTTGAAATCTTAGAAAATTAATTTTCAGACCTATAGTTGGGACTCATTCACCATGAGTGGTGAATCAGTCAACCTACATAAATCTAGAAAATTAGAGGAAGATTCTGTGGAGTTATATCTATACTTTTGCCTCCTACAGGTCTTCGCTTATGAAATTGTTAGATTTGGGTCTGAAAGTAAATTTTTGTTGTTGATTTGACTTGAATGAAGGGAAGAAGACTTGGATGATTTAGAAATTAAATATTCAATGATTCTCAAGCTTCCAAAGACTAAATTTGCATACAAACACAATAAGAAGAGAGATTGTTGATTGTTAGGGCATGGAGGTTTGCCTTGGTCAAACCCCGTTTGGGTTTAATTAAACCAAAATGATGAAATAAGTGAATGAGACATTCAAAAATGGAGTAAATTACCTTACAAATGATGATTGATCTTGGATGTCTGAAACAATACATGTAAAATCAACCCTTGGATGCATTAGAATGCTAACTTGAAGACTTTTATTGAAGAAACCTCAACTTGCTTGACTTGCAATAGAAGATGGATGATGAATTGATAATGAGAGGTATAATAATGAGATAAGATGTGTGGGAGATGTAAAAATAAGGGTAAAAATACTCATTTATAGTCAATTTTTCCTTAGTACTTTATTTTACTACATCACAGGCTGATAGAAAGTGAAAATAAACTTTAAATTTCACTTTTTCTCGCTCAAGGGTCAAAATGGGGGTCAGCTAGGACTCATTCACAAGGCATGGTGAATGGGTCCCACCTAGATGGGGCTCATTCACCAAGCATGGTGAATGGGTCCCACCTAGATGGGGCTCATTCACCAAGCATGGTGAATGGGTCCCATAGGGGCCATTCCAACACCTATGAAGTCAAGGAGATAAGAAAGAAGTTTTAAATTGCTATCTTGTCAGGTGCTTGATCAATTAAAGCCTTGAGATGCACAATATGTGTAAAATAGGACATGTTAGTTATGATATAAATGTTGAATAGGGCTTGGGACACATAAATCAATGTGAAAGTGTGATTAAATACACTTTACAACACTAAAATGAGGTCCACATAGCTTAGGAATGCACAAGAAACAATGTGAATGTGTAAGACACATTGCAACACTAGTTTATCATTAAGTTTGCATTAAGAACCTTTTATATTGATGTAATAATTTTTTTATAATGTTGAATTAGGCAGAAATAAATTAATTAAGTCTATAAAAGAATAAAAGCATCTTACAACACCTTTACAACACGTTATGTTAAAAGCATGTTAGTTGATTTGAAAGGGTTCAAGACCTAGTGTGGACACATAAAATGCTTCACAACACTAGATTAAGACCTCATTAAGTTCATTTTATCATGTCAAGCAGTGGGTCCAATTTTTGATGGCACACTATTACATTGTAACAACACATCATATCATTGAATCATATTGATAGGAATACAATTTATTCTTGTCACATTCACTTCTCTCTCTTTGTGCTTCCATTTGGTATCAAGATCTTGGCAGCTGTAGCCAATTCTAACAACCATCAATTCTATTAAGGATACAAGCGGGAAGGTAACACTAAGTCGAGGCAAGGTATTGGTGGAGGGTTTGAGATTGAATCTTGGTCATTCTTTGTAATCCTATTGATCAAAGGTACAAGTGGGTTATTTCTCATGAGTGAGCAGAAAAACATGACACAATATGATTTATTAATTGCTAAGGGGGTAATTAAGTATGTTGATAGGCTAGATGACTATCCATATGGGATTTTCTAATTTGAAAAAGGTGAAAGGCGCATGTAGTCTAATTTTTCCTAATCAATTACTTTGATTGTAATTATCTATCAATCTATCTCGATGAATAATCAATGACTTAGATTCAAAATCAAGCAACTGATTATTTGTCCATTTAGACAAGCATTCTTCAAGCATTAATGGCAGGAACACTCAAGCTAGTCAATATAATGAGAATCAATAGCCACATTTTCTTCATAGTTTGTAATAAAAAAGTTGAGAAATTAAGTTTAGAGTTCATGAAGAAGATAGTGTAGGAAGTTGCAGAGTTATTGTGGTAGCCTTTTCCTGGGTAAGTAAGTACTTATACTTTCTTGTTTTCAATTATGTGTACAAGTAAGTTTTTTAGCTCTAAAGTCCTGGGGTGGTGAGGGTTTTTTTAGTCTGCAATCTCCTCTTAGGTTGATTAAAATTGTGAGGATTTGAGTGTTTTCATTCTACAAAATATTTTTAGGGAGAAACCAATAAAGGGTCTGTCTGCAATTGTGGAGTCTCCTTTTTCCCATCTTGTTCTTGTTGAAAATGAGTAAATCTAGTATGTTTGGCAACCTGGTTAGAATGTCCAAGAGACTTAGTCTTCTTGAATCCCTACATGATGCTCCTGAGATTGTAATTGAGGTACTAAGAGCTCTTGAAGCACCAAAGAGGAAGAAGAAATCCCATGGAAACGTTGTGAAGGGTGGTGTCAAGAGCACCTATAACTTGAGAATTTGGGTTGTTTCAAAACAATTGGTTGAGTTTGGAAAGAAAAAAATTGTTAAGCCTATGAGAGAAGCGAAGAAAAGGAATAAGTATCACAAGGCTTGTTTGGGGAGGCATAAATCTCCCATAGAGGTTTTTGACAACCCTTTAGATGGTGGTGGTGATACTAATCCAGAGTATGGTCGTTACTTGCTCACTTTGGTGCCACACAAGGATTTTGATGAAGGAGGAGTAGTCGCTTCTCTAGTTTCAACATGAACATGAAGTGAACGAGCATACTCTGATGTTGACGAATTAGAGTAGCACCCCAACTCCATTTTTATTTTTGATGACACCATTTCCACTATAGAAGGATCATCCTTTTTAGCATGGGTATCGTTTTTTGTCTTCCATGGTGACCTGGAATTCTTTTTGGTTACTCTACTAGAGAGGTGTTGGACTCTATGCCGTCGAAGGAAAATATGCCTTTTCTGGTTAGTATATGAGATTTTTCCTTGGGTGTTGATGGAGAATCTTCTTTGATTGACGTGGATGAGGATTTTTGGAGCTATTGTAACAAAAAATGATGCCTTTTGAAAGGCTAGATCATCTTCTTCAATGAACCATATGGAGTTTTTTCTTCCCCTATTCTGCAATGATTAAATGTAATTGTCTGGGGAATATTTGAAATTAGGGAGAAATTAGCTAGCAAACACAAATGTAATTGTAATTTCGGCCTGATGCTTTTCGCTCCCATATCTCTATAAATGGGATTTTAGGCCCGGTTGCAAAGAGGTTGGGTAGTGAGTTGTTTTGGGATTAGTCACACAGGGATTGTAAGGGATACCAAATAGTTCAATGATAGGTTTTATGTTCGAGTTTGTAAATATGCATATATCATCTTGATGGTAGTACTGATAATATAGAATAGAAATAGTACAAGTTCAACACCATTTTTCTCTCCTATGTACTAGTTCTATAGATTATGAATAAAATAATCAAGGTTATTTTATTTGTCTCTATCAATTTTTGATGGATGTGTAGTTTTATTCTTGCTTATTAATTCAAAGGATTAATGTAAATGCTTGAATATGACTATGAATTTATATTAAATTGACTGATAGGATGCTAGTAAGAAGTAATGGTGAAGAAATAATGTTGAAATACTGTAATGCAACATTTCAAAGCTTCATATATTGTCATGTGTAAAAATTGCTATCAAATTATATGGGTATGGGTATTGACTCCATTCCTAGGATGAGGCACTAGCTTAAGTAAGGTAGTTATGTTGCATTGTGTTGATTAACTCAATTACTTCCCATTCACTATATAAAATTCTATAAAATGGGATACAAGAATATGATATTTTACCATTCTCATGCTCTAAAAGTGAACTATGATTGAGAAGCAACCAACTTCTTTGATATTTTTTACTAGTTGAGCCTCTATATGAGAATCATTTGTATATATTATAGTGTTACTGATATAAATGTCACAATAATTCTATTATGTGAACATTACTAGGACTACCCTCCTAGGTTTCATTGAGTCCGAAGTGAAGAAGGGCCTCAAAATCTGTACGTGTTGGCCAATCATTACCCTTCCTTATCATTGAATTTTGGAAGATTCATAGTGAAGTTGTAAGATTAAGTTTGGTTTAGAAAAAATAACCAACATAAATGACAACTCTGTAGGGGAGTAACTTAGGAAAACCACGAAAGAATATCATCTTGCCTTGAAAGAGTCATGGAAGTTCTAAAATAATGGGGAGCCACAGATTGAAAAATTTCTAGGAATACATTTAGAATTTTAGCTGATAATGGTTCTATATTTTGCTGAAAAATTTACTTTCCAAGTCTATCTTTGGTGTCAGTGGGTTAAGTTTTAGATATGTTTTATGAGTTTTCTATGTTTCTTTTATCGCTTTCAAATTTTGATTCAAGATCTATTACACTTCCATTAATATTTGCATAAAATTTCTCACTAAGTGTGGGTGGCGACTCTAAGATCTCTGCACCAGTATGCATTATTTGAAGAAATCTATTACGATGGAATGAAGGTTTTTTGAAAAAAGATAAGGTAGAATTGAGCTCATATGATGAAATACATTGAGGAAAAGATAGAGAGAAAGTGTTAAAGAACTTAGAGAATATAGAGGATTCATGTGGGGAATCTTCATAGTGAAATTAACCATTGAAGAACGCTTCATGTTGTTGAAGCTCATTCCTTTGTAAAAAAATAAGGTGGCGACTCTATGCAAAGAACTAGAAGGAATTGTGATGGTAGCTTCAAAGCTGCAAAATTTTCTAGTTAGAAACACAATTTAAGACGATTACAATCATATCTAGGTATTTCTCCTGTTTTGGTTCTCATAAAGTGTAAATTTGTATGAAAGTCATGTTGCATGATCTAGAGAATTTAGTTCCCTATTAAGTGAATTGAGCACTAGTGAAGGGAAGGGTGGTAGTCATTTTACATACTTCTAAGGTGCAATTTGTAATATTTGTATTGGGTGGAAGAAGTATGCTTACTTTTGAAATGTGCCTCTTAAAGTGCTTTAAAGCATAAATGTATTGTAATACTTTAAAGGTCATGATTAAGTTAAGGATTGAGGTAGTAGACTATCAACTACAAAGTTGATATGTATAGATTGAATAGGGATACAAGAGAAATGTATCATTCCACTGTATCTTCTTGTGGAACATCAAGTAAAAACATGCAGGGCATGCAACCTTTATCATACCATCAAAGGAGCTTCTCTATTGAGAGATATAAACCATTGGGTTTTAATAGTATTTAGGGTTTCCCTAATAAGATTCCCAATGATATTAGGAAAAAATTGCCTAAATTTATAGGGAAAAGTTTTGAGACAACTTCTAAATAGTTGAATGCATTCATGGATTTGATGGGAGATTTTGAGGTAGATCATGAGGATGTTGTCATGAAGCTTTTTGCTTAGTCCTTAAAAGAAGATGCTAGAGACTAGTTCTCATATTTACCAATATGTTCTGTAGCATCATGGAATGAATTCATGGTGGCATTTATAGAAAATTTTGGTGAAAGGGTTAGTCCAAATATGATAAGAAAAGGATTTATGAAAATCCAAAAGGAAGAAGGGGAGTTGCTCTTGCCTTCAATCTCAGATTTGCAAAGGCAATAGGGAATATTCCTGATGAGACCAAGTGATGTAGAAAGTTTAGTTGTGTATCTAGGTGAATTTGATAGTGAGATGATTTATTTGATAAGGGATAAAGAACCTACAACATTGCATCATGCATATAATGTTTCTATGGATATTGGAAACATCTCAAAATATTCAATGATGAAGGGATACATGGTTGCTAGTGTCGGTTATCCTAGCACACCTCATGCAAATAGAATTCATGGATCAGACAATAGAAATGATTATCAAGATAATAGTGATTTTTTTGTTACATCATTACATGATACAAACCACAATGAACTTCAAGTTGAACATCAACAAAGTTTGAGCAATGTTGAACAAATGTGTTTTGTTCAAAGACTGTCTAGCATGAAAAGACATATGGAAGAATTGTTGTATGAATTGTTAACAAGGTTTTTGGATGCCTTAATAGAAATCCCTAAAGGGTTAAGGATTGAAGACTCATTATGCATTGAATTATTTTGTGGCATTTATGAGCCTTGGCTTAGTACCTTTCCTAGAGAATTGAAGTCTCAAAATTTTGATCAGATAATTGGTTGGATCAGAATTACTGAGGAGGCTAAGTGTGACTATATACAAAGGCTGAGGTCTCAAAGTGACAACAATGCTCACCTTATTTTCAAGGATCAAAGATCAATTGAACTAATGGATAAGGATGTTCCAAAAGATGAAAATATGTATGGTAGTGCAGATGAGGACATTTTTATACTTGCAAGTATTGCTGACTTACCTTTGAGGGCTGATCACCAAGATAGTGAGAATGAGAATTCTAAGGAATTTGGATCTTTTTGTGAGAATGATTTGAAGGAATTCTTCTTTCCTGAAGGATGTAACAATATTAATACTCATGAGGTTTTTCTCTCACCAGTGAATGGACAAAATTCATGTGAAGAATTATTAGAATAAGATTCAATTGCATTAGAATTGGAGTGTCCCAACAGTATGACTAATGATGAATTTAAAGAAAAGAATGTTTGTGTTCAACATCCTAAGCTTGAGCTTAGTGTTAGAAATAATGGAATTAATAATGCTAGTCAACTGGGTCATGCTCTTAATTGCTTGTATGAAACAAAAAAGGAGTATGCAAAATTTATAGTAGAGATGGACATGATTATTTTTAACAAGGGATCTTTTGAAGAAAAAGACGAAGAAACTTGCTTGACTGCTAGTAAGAGATGTTTAGGGTATAATGAGTCTTGCACATGAGAATCAATAGACCTATTAATTGATGGTGCACTTAATTCCTCTGCTGCTAATCACATCATTCCTGAGTTATTTGATCCATATTTTGAATAATTTTGTTTTAGGACAAGAAATGATTTGAAGAAGGAATCAAATTATGTTAATGAACCTAAAATGGAGGTATTATTTGATGCTTGGGATGATATGGACAATGCTCTCTATAGGGATGACCCTGATCTGAATGAGAACAAAACTGCTACTAGTTCTACTAAGTCAATTTTCCAAGGAAGTGGAGCATATTGTAGTATGATTGGTTTACATTGCTTTGGTGAGTGTAAAAAACAACTTGAAAGGATGCTTGTGTATGAGCATTTATTGTTCATAACACAAAGTGAATATGTGTCCCTAGGTGGGAGTTCTACAAATAGTATGTATGAGGCTTTTCAGTTTGATGATCAAATTAAATTTGGTATTGAACCTTATAATGATAGTGATCAAGTGGATTATGAATCTTTCATTTTTCCCACCCAGTTGAAGGAGAATTTGATGGGATACAGTTGTGAATTGAGTCAGATAAATGCTACATTGAGCATGGTTTCCAATTAATATCTGATTATAGTTTTTAGTTGGATATGGATAATAATGATATTGGAAAGTTCAAAAGCATGTCCATAATGATCAATCACAACAAATACAATAGTATTAGCTATTGGGAAATTCTTGGTAACTTTTTCAAACTTGATGTAGTACAGACAACAAAGAATACAATTTTTGACAGAGGTAAGAAGTAGGTTCAAGTTTTGGTGGCCTAGGGAAGCCAATTTGAAGTTGCATCCTATTGAATTATTGGGGTAGGGTTGAGGTTTGCACATCAAAAAAGGATTCTATGAAAACTTTTGGTTGGACCATTCTTGTACACTGTTGTACATTTTGTACTTATCTTGGTTGTTTTCATCTAGTTTTCTTGATTGGTTCGGGCAGGTCCTAGTTTTGACCTTCTGTGCTTGGTCTACTTCAACGTGAGATTCTTGGATCTCGCCATGCCTACAAGAGGCATGTGTCCCCAACAAGAGCCACTGATGGAACCATTTTAAAAATACTTTGGTTCCATTTCTATTCTTGCAAAATTTTCATTGTTGATTCACCTCTTTAGGCTTAGGGTTTTGTTCACCATCAATGTTTTAGGGTTTTGTATTACCTATAACCCTTCCTAAATAATACCTAGGCTTGCATCCTTTCCAACGTTCTATTTCATTGTTGAAATTTTATAGCAGGTTCCTAGTTGCATAAGTTGTGACTCATGTAGTCAAAATACATTCTTTTACCGACACCTTATTCCTATTGATCCTGGTCGACACCTGTGATAATATTTAAATTATTGATTTATTTAAAATTGGGATTGATGTCTTCCAAAAATACTAAGTTTAAGCTTGGGTTTTAAAATTATATTGCCTAAGGTTTTAACCTAAAATGTTATGTCCTCGACCATCATCTGTCTAGTAGTGGCCCTTTCTTAAAACTAACATTTGCGACATGCAAATATATGTGATTCTATGTTGACCATTGGATCATCGTGAATGAATCTCGACTGCTCCCTGCTTCCTCATTCCATTTTATTTTTCAATAAAATAATTACACAAGCTAGTAGGCACAAGCCACATGTCTTCTACATTGGTAGGTAACTTTGACTAATCTATGAGCAATATTGAAATGTCATCAATGGTGGATGTTGGGTGATGTGGCTTCATCTTAGCTACTCCCTGCCACCCCGTCCAATTTTATTTTATATTAAACAAACCACATGGGTTGGCAGGTGGTTGTTATGTGTCAATAGTGGGCCCAATATTTCCAAAGGATCAGTAAGCAGAGCTTTGAAGAGAATCAACGACCGATACAATGCAACATGTATTCATATAGACTGTTCCCCACTACCTAGTCTATTCTAGGTATTTCAATGAAGAAATATCATGGGATAGTGGGTGGATTGACACTTGTTTCCTTTGGTGGGGCCCACTTGGATTTGATAATTTGGAAAACATTTTATAAAACATGGATTGACGGTTGATGATGGGTGACGTGGGTTAATCTTGAACACTCCCCGCTATCTCGTGAGGGGCCTACTCACACTTTTTGCTCAGTGGGGGAGTGAGAAATAGACACGTGGAATGATCTCAAAGGATGGCAAGGAATTAGTAAAGGATGAATATTGATAAATTTGGCTGAGAGAATACATTAGGACTTAAATTGTGCCATATTTAAATTGATTTCTTTTAGCACACATTCCAGATTCAAGGATTGTTTTTGTTTATGGCCCTCAATTCTAACAGATAAGGATACATGTAGGAAGGTAACACTAAGTTGAGGCAAGGTACAGGTGGATGGTTTGCAATTGAATCTTGGCCATTCTTTGTTGTCCTATTGATCAAAGACACAAGTGGGTTATTTCCCAAGAGCGAGTGGGAAAACATGACACGATAGGATTTCTTAATTTCTAAGTGGGTAATTAAGTATGTTGACAGGGTGGATGACTATCCATATGGGATTTTCTGATTTGACAAAGGAGAAAGGCGCATGCAATCTGATTTTTCATAATCAATTACTCTAATTGTAATTATCTATCGATATATCTCGACAAATGATCAATGACTCAAATTTAAAATAAAGTGACTAATTATCTGCCTGTTCGCACAAGCATTCTTCAAGCATTAATGGAAGACATGCTCAAGCTAGTCAATATAATGAGGATCGACATCCACATTTTCTTCATATTTTGTAATAAAAAGTTGAGAAATTAAGTTTAGAGTTCATGAAGAAGATAGTGTAGGAAGTTGTAGAGATATTGAGGTAGCCTTTTCTTAGGTAAGTAAGTACTTATGCTTGCTTGTTTTCAATTACATATAAGTAATTTTGTCAACTCTAAAGTCTTGGGGTGGTGAGGGTTTTTGTAGTATGCAATCTCCTCTTAGGTTGATAAGAATTGCGAGGATTCAAGTGTTTTCATTCTACAAAATATTTTTATGGAGAAACTAGTAAAGGTTTTATCTGTAATTGTGAAGTCTCCTTGTTCCCATCTTGTTCTCATTGAAAATGAGTAAATCTAGTATGTCTACCAACCTAGTTAGAAGGTTTAAGACTTAGTCTTCTTGAATCCCTAGATGATGCTCTTGAGACTAAAATTGAGGTACCAAGAGCTCTTGAAACATCAAAGGGGAAGAAGAAAGCCCATGGAAAGGCTATGAAGGGTGGTGTCAAGAGCACCTATAACTTGATAAGCCGAGTTGTTTCAGAAGAATTGGTCAAGTTTAGAAAGAAAAAATATGTTAAGCCTGTGAGAGAAAAAATTTGGGGAGGCATGATTATCCCATAGAGGTTTCTGATAGCCCTTCAGATGGTGGAGGTGATATTGATCTAGAGTATGGTTGTTACCTACTCACTTTGGTTCTACACAAGGATTTTAATGGAGGAGTAGTTGCTTCTCTAGTTTTAGCATTAATGCGAAGCGAACAAGCATACTCTGATGCTGACGAATTAGAGTAGTGACATGACTCCATTTTTGTTTTTGATGGAACCATTTCCATTGTAGTAGAATTGTCCTTTTCAGCATGGGTATCATTTTTTTCTTTCATGATGACCTAAAATTCTTTTTGGCTAGTGTGATGGAGATGTGTTGGACTCTGTGTTGTTGAAGGAAAATATGCCTTTTCTGGTTAGTATATCAAATTTTTCCTTGGGAACTAATGGAGAATATTCTTTGATCGACGTGGATGAGGAGTTTTGGATCTATTGTAACAACAAACAATGCCTTTTGGAAGGCTGTCTCATCTTCTTCAATGAAGCATATGGAGTTTTTTCTTCCCCTATTTTGTAGTGATTAAATGTAAGCATTTGTGAAGTATTTGAAATTAGGTTGAAATTAGCTATCAAATGAAAATGTAATTGTAATTTTGGCTTGATGCTTGTCACTCCCATATCTCTATAATTGGGATTTCAGGGCTGGTTGCAAAGAGGTTGGGTAGTGAGTTATTCTAGGATTAGTCACACAAGGATTGTAAGGGATACCAAATAGTTCAGTGATAGGTTTTATGTTCGAGTATGTAAACATGCATATATCATCTCGATGGTAGTACTAATAATATAGAACATAAATAGTGTAAGTTCAACACCATTTTGCTCTCCTATGTACTAGTTCTATAGATTGTGAATAAAATAATCAAGGTTATTTTATTTGTCTCTATCAAATTTTGATGTCCATGTGTAGTTTTATTCTTGCTTATTAATTCAGAGGATTAATGTAAATGCTTGAATATGACTATGAATTTATATTAAACTAATTGATCTAGGATGCGAGTAAGAAGTAATGGTGAAGAAATAATGTTGAAATACTATAATGCAACGTTTCAAAGCTTCATTTATTACCATGTGTAAAAATTGATGTCAAATTATATGGGTATGGGTACTGACTCCATTCTTAGGATGAGGCACTGGCTTAAGTAAGGTAGTTATGTTGCATTGTGTTGATTAACTCAATTAATTCCCATTCAATAAATCAAATTCTATAAAATGGGTTACAAGAATATGAGGTTTTACCATTCTCATGCTCTAAAAGTAAACTATGATTGAGAAGGAACCAACTTCTTTGATATGTTTTACTAGTTGAGCCTCTATATGAGAATCATTTGTGTATATTGTAGTGTTACTAATACTAATGGAACAAGAATACTATTATGTGAATATTTCTAGGATTACCCTCCTGGGTTTCACAAAGCCTGAAGTGAAGAAGGGCTTTAGAATCCTTACTTACATGTTGGCCAATCCTTACCATTACTTATCATTGAATTTTGGAAGATTCATAGGGAAGTGGTAAGATTAGGTTTTGTTAAGAAAAAAGCCAATAGATAGAAAATATTGAAAATTTTCCTATTGATATAAATTTATATAAACACATAAATACGTTACAACAACAAAATCACCAATAACAAAAATAAATAAATATGATAGTTAAATCTTTAAAAAAACCCACAAATCTAGTAACAACACAACACTAACAACAAATCTTTGTTCTAACTTAAAATATAAAATATCAAACTCTTGGAGCTAATTTGGAATAAAAAAATTAACAAGTTTCTCTACAACCATAAACAAGCTACAACATACAAAACCAAATAGACTCAACATCTCAAAAAACCTTTACCTATAACCTGCAACAACAAACAAAAAGAAAACATTGAAAATTACTATAATTCCTCGATCTTTAAATGCAGTTCTTGAGTGGAAATAATCCTCTTGTAAAATATTTTCAATATTTTCCATAAAAAGAAGTAAGATATGATTCAAATTTTAGATTATTATAGTTACAAAAATGATAAACACATGTTAAACATAAACACAAATATACCACACCATAGGTGTAAATGGGGAATACCCTTTTGGGAGGAAAACCCCACTCCATCTCAATACATTATTTAATTATATTCTAAACACAATTACAAAAAATAGGAAGATAAATTTATCTAGATAGTACATTTTTATTTAATTTTCTATTATCATAGTAAAAAGCCAAGTTTTTAAATAAAATATGTAAATTTTTATTTTTGTTCAATCTTGTTTATATATTGTAGTATGAGATTAGTTCTAAACCTCAAGAGACTTACATTACTATTTTTTTTTTTTCCTACCATAAGGTAAGGACTTTTATTTTTACAAGAAGCATAGTAGACACAAATACCATGGAAATTAATGAATATTTTTGACAAGGCATAAATACAACCAAATTTTTAGTAAGGCCAAGGACAAGTTACTTTAGAGAAGTGAGATTTAAGGGAAATTAACATAGCACAACTTTGAACCATAAAATAAAATATTAAATCTTATAGGCATAGTGAGATCACATAACATCCTTGAAATATTAAATAAACGTATAATGATTTCACAAATATAAGTGATTCAAGTAGAACAAAACAAAAAGGAGCCACAAATAAGACATATTAGAAAAAAATTAACACTTGAAACACTTTACTATGTGCATAAACATAATCATAGCCACAAAGAAAAAAGATAAGAGTTTAAAGCATTATTATGATGGGACTCCAAAACAACTATGTTTTTAGGAGTAGTGTTTAGGCATTACTTATAGGTTAATAACTCCAAAAAATTCCATCTAAAATTCTTGATAAAAGGCCCCAAAACCATAATGATTCTCAATAATATATAGACCATGTTAAGAGCATCACATTTTCCATGCTTTCCTTGTCTTTTCCTCTAGCATTCCACATTAGCACCATATACTCAAGCTAGAAAACTTGAAGTTTTACCTTTTACCAAATAATAGTTGAACTTTTCTTGATTATGCAAGTTTTGGTCTTGAGTTACTCTCTTAAATTCATCTAGTTTGATAAATTCGTTGATTGATAGAATTATCTTTAGAAGATCTTATTTACTATACACACTTATAAATTATCATACTAAATTAATGTGACTCACAATATTCACCATACACTAATTCAAAAGAATGGTTTCTTGTAGTGTTTTAGGGGGGACCTAATAACCCATAATGCAAGATTGAGTTTCTTATAATACCTCTTCTTATTTTGGCATAAAGTATTTTTGATAATTTTCATCAAGGTTTTTATAATTACATTTAGCCTACTTGTTGCATTGGTCAAGGTACAAAGAATAATATGTAACATTAATTTCATATTATTGTATAAATTAATAAAATCACCTACTTAAAATCATAAAATTATCTATGATGATCTTTTGAGGCATACCAAATTTGGTAATAATATTTATTCAATAAGAAATCCACAATGAACTTGGTTACAATTTTCTTGGTATAAATTACTTTCACTCATTTTATAAAAAATTTAGGTTTTATCAATATCCCTTTAAAACCATTAATGGATTTCCTCTAGTGATCTCCCTAATGAAATTAGTATCCCATTGTTGAAATGGAACTTCACCAATTTACTCCTTAAATATAAAGCTTCAACAACTTCTCTTTTCCTTGAGAACCTTTGACAAGAATCACATTTCCTCACCATCTTAATAACATTCTTAAACAAGGATTACCACCATTATTGGATCTTAGGAAGTTATGTGTAGAATTAATCACCGTAAAATAACCTCCACACTCCCCTTAATGAAATTGCTTTGCAGTTCTTTGAACTTATTATGCTTTAACACATCTAAGCAATATTCCATCATGATTTCTCCATATTAGTGTATTCTACAAGTATATATACTTTTTTGCAACTAAATTTAGAGTCTTTTATTTTTTATTTTTATCTAAATCAAGAGATTTAAATTACATTAATAAGATAATAAATGATATTAACATATCGAGGATTATATATTAAAACATAGATGTTTGAGTCACCTCCTTCATTTATCACATTAATTTGTCTTCCCTCTAAATTTATCTCTATACATCATTTTTTTAATGTCTAGACTATGAAACATGTAGGAAAGAATGTTGACATTAACTAGATATGTTCTAAATTTTTTGATGGCTTTAACTAGGCATAGGAAATTTTCCATGATGGAGTACTTTAGTTCAACATTTTGAAGGAATTTACTAAAAAAAGAAATGGATTTTTCAAATCACTCATAGTTCTTTTGTTAGAGGGAAATTGCAATAGTATGAAAAAAAGAAAATAACATAACTAAAAGAGCTTGGTGTAATTTGGATTCTATTTTAGTGCTTCTTTAATTCCTAAAAATGATTCAAAAGACTCACCCTCTTGGTGGAGCCCCTAAATTTTGAAAATTTTGTGTTGGTTCCTTGCCTTGTCATTATCCTTTGTATTTATGCCCTAGGGTAGGGTTTAGGGTTTTGGTTCAAAATCCCTCATTTCAAATTTCATTATCTTTTGCCCTAAGCATTCTATTCCTTCGTTGACTTGCTATACTCGGTTACAAGTCACTTGAGTCATGACTTAAGTCATCAAAAATGTATTGTCACTGACCCCTTGGTCTAGGTTTGTTGGTCATCAAATGTTATACCATCACTTTAATATTTCATAAGTCGGGTGAAATATTTCCCACTAAAAATGACTTAAGTCTTAAGTATTTAATCCCATGGGTCTTGGTCCGATGGACCTAGTCGGTCCCCTTTTTATGAATAATTTTTTTTGCACATGCAAATTTGCTGATGGTTGGATTTGAGGATTTGATCCTAATCATTCCCTACTACCCCTGCATGAATAAAATAATATTTTAAAAAAGGTAGCAGGTTGAAGAAACATGTTTTTTTGTAGGAATGGGGCCTGATATTCACTCACATATATGACACCATGTGTTTTGAATCGACGGTTGAGATGCATTGTTGAGATTTAATCTCAACCGTTCCCTACTAACTGCATGAATAAAATAATATTTTCTAAAAACCAATGGGGCTAGCGGGTGATAGACACATAGATTCTATTGTCGCTTGGAAAGAAGGTGGAGCTCATAGAATGAATGAGTCAACACTCCAAGTGGTAGAATATTATTGGCATGGGATAGGTGAGAAAAAGTGACAAAAATTCAAACTTTGTTGACTCAAATTGAGTCGTCTAATAGGTCATCTCACAAAGCAATCAATGTATGACATTCAAAATTGAAGAAGTGGTTATGGGAGCCATTCTACTTCACTTGAGCGAGCAGTAATGGTAGAAATGACATCTAGACCTACCCAGATATGATCTAAAGGAACATACAAGATTGTTTTTTCACATAATTGAAGATTGCAAATAAGTTTTAAAGCATCCAAGAGATCAAAGTGAGCATTCCAAAGTTCAAGGTGATTAGAATTAGGGTTTTCTTCAAGCATAAAAGTAGTAAGTGAAAAAAAGTGCCATTCTCTGTGATTTCTTTAAATTGCCTTGGATTAGGGTAGATGTTCTCTATATCATTCTATCAAATTAATTCAACATACCATTTAAATTGTTCTATGGTAGTTTGAGCTTCTTCTAGGGTTTAAGGTTCTATCGAACCTGTTGAAATTTTTACTGTCAAGCCATGCCCTTAAAGGTTTAAAAAACAAGGCTAGGTTTTGAACCTCTTTGGTGTCTAAACCCTAGGTTGATTATAATTCACCTATTACTAGTGGCTCCTAAGGCTCAAGTTTCTGGTTCTAAAACCACATCAAAACCTATTTCCCAAGATATCATTGACCAATTGAAACATTCAACCAGCAAAAATGTCGAGGGAACAACTCTATTTCAAGGTCCTAAGATTAAAGAAGGGTTACTTGACAAAAAATTCTATATCAAGGATGCTAATGTGCCATACATAGGGTGGAAAATATTCCAAATTTGGTTTGGAAATAGAAATAGTGGAGTTCCCATTTGCAACACCTAGAGATTAGATATGGGAAAGTTGTCCCCAATGTATACTTGGATATGGATTTATTGAAGGATATAGCTATGAGGTATGATCCTGTCTCTAGAGTGGTCAGGCCATATGATGGTGTTGAAATGGTGAAGATAACTAGAGAGGAGATTGCAAAGGTTTTCAAATTGCATGAATGGAGTCAGTACATGATCTCCATTGACCTCAAAGCCTAGGGAAGAATATGAGAAAACAAGGGCCATGTTGAGGTTGAAAATGCTGCCAATACACATTACAAGTGCAAGGGTTGGGTAATCTAGGAAAGAAATAAAAATTGGAAAAGATGAAAAGGAGCCTTTCCCCATTAAATACTTTGCAAACTACTTCAAGAAATTTTTTTTCTCATTGTGAAAAATTCTTGGTTTTGACCCATCATCCATCATGCCAATAAGATACATGTACATGGAAGCACACCTTCAACACCCAACATATAATATAGTATATGATTATGCCTCATATCTAGTAGAAAACATTCATTAGGGTTTGTTTGCACTCAAGGTAGGAAAGGATTGGGGGAGGTTTTGGTGGTACTCTCTCTTGATGCACATGTTTTTTTTTAGATTGCTAGAATCAAGTAGCATGAACCCCTATAAACTATAGTGCACCTAGTAAACTTTTTAACATGACCGGCAGTGCTGGCATGAAATACCCTCCAATACCACAGGGGTGGGGGAGACTATACCTCATGACCAACCTCTTGCAATAGGAAAGTTTTTGCCAACCGAACTAGGGCCCCAACACCTCTCCTGATGCACATGTTCTTATAAAAAGGAGAGAAGCATTGTGCTGAAGACATGACACTAAAGAAAGTAGAGGAAGATATTAAACTACCAATCCAGTGTTGGACTCAAATTATTGATAAGCATGATATGAAGTTTGATTACATTATTTTCCACAATGTATTTTCCTCCAAATTGAGAAGGTTTTTGATTTATGATTCACCAAGAATTCCTAAGGAGATACATGATTTTTTGAGGCCCTTGGAAAGGAGGCCTGATTTGAAATTAACTCACAATTGGGGGACATAATTCCATACCCCAGTACAACAATATTCAAAGTTTATGGAACAAATGTGAACCCACATGCATTACCAAGAGATGTGCCACTAAGGATTTGTTTTATTGAAATTATGAGGCAACTGGGGGCAACAAAAATGGTGCATTTACCTTAGCAACAGAAGAAAGGCCCATTCTTTCCTAAGTGGGCAATGTTTTCTGATTTTTTTATGGTTAAGGGAGGATGGAAGGATTTGAAGCAAGTTCTTGCACCCTACAGGTTGAAGACTATGTGCTCAAGGAACCATGACACAAAAGGTTTTATTGCTTCTTTGAAAGTAGTGCTGTAGAAAAAAGGACCCTTTGCTTCACATGGGATTAATTCATGATTAATTGGAATTAATAAGGTATTAATCTAGTGTTGTGAGGAATTTTATGCATCCACACTAGGTCTTGAACCCTTTTAAATGAAATAACATGCTTTTAACAACGTCTTGTAAAGGTGTTGTAGAGTCTTGTAAATAATTTTCACACTTTTCTAGACTTAATTAACCTATTTCTCGCTAATTCAACATTATAAAATGTGTTTAATAACATTATTACATCAATCTATAAGGTTATTGAATTAAACTCAATGATAAACTAGTGTTGTAATGTGTCTTTCACATTTACATTGGTTTTTGTGCCCTTCTAGGCTATGTGGACCTAATTTTAATGTTGTAAAGTGTATTTAATCACACTTTCACATTGATTTATGTGTCCCAAGCCCTATTTTATATTTACATCATCACTAATAGGTTCCTAATGACCCATATTGTGCATCTTGAGGCTTTAATTGATCAAATACCCAACAAAGTTTCAAATTAAACCTTATTTCCTCATTCCTTGGCTTATGAGCACTTGGAATGGCCATGTGGGACCCATTCACCATATGTGGTGAATGAGTCCCATTTTGCCCCATTTTGACCTTTGAGCGGGAAATAAAGTGAAGTTTGAGTTGATTTTGCTTCATGTTGGTATGTGATGAGGTATTAATAGGTAAAATAGGTGGATTTCCTATACAATCACCTCTCTAAACTCATTTTTACATCAATTAACTTTATTCACATCCATTCTTCATTATCCATCCATCAATATTTCATTTCAAGTCAAGCATCTTAGGGTTTTTACATTGCAATTCATCATGAAGGCTTCTAAGGACATTTGAGGGCTAAATCTTCATCCATTGTTGTAGAGTTTCAAGATCAAATCATCATGACAAGGTAATCATCTCCATTGTTGCATGTTTCATTACTTTATTTGATCACTTTGGTTTAATTACCTAAAGGGGTTTGACCAAGGCAAATCCCTATATCTTAACCTTCAAAATTTTTTCCCCTTTGCATGTGTTTGTGTATATAGATTTATCAATTGGAAAGGTGAGGAAAGGTGTACACATATCATCAAATTAATTCAAGGTGTTTCAATCCCTATTTCAAGCTTGGAGAGAGTCTACAGGTTGAGTTTTGTAGATTTAGATCTTGGGATTCATAAAAAACAAAAGTGCAAATCCTAAGCCACATAATTCTGTCCAAATTTCTCTATTTTCTAGAAGAGGACTCATTCACCATTTATGGTGAATCAGTACCATTTTTAGGCTTGAACAGTTATTTCTAAAGATCTGGATGCCCAATTCCCCAAAACTGGTTCTAACACTTCTAGAAAAAAATGACTTATTTTCCATACATGGTGAATCAGTCCTAGTGAGAATTTATAGTGTCTTTTGCAAGTGTTCAAAGCCTCATTCCAACCTCTACTAGCTTCTAGGTTCATATCTTCAACTAGGTTATTTTATGTTTCAATTTGTTTACATTCCTAGTCAAATAGTTTGAATACACATTGTGTTTTCCAACACTTTTGCATTAGGTTAGAATACATTCCTTAACCTGCATTTTCATTAAGTTTCCAACATTTAGACACATCCATAAACACACTTCAAACCCCTATTTCCATTTTTTCTAGTGTTAACAAAGTCATTTTGGCCCATTTTCCTCTCCTTCTAGGTGAAAAACCCTAAGAAGGAGCTAGAGATTTTGGGGAGCCAAAATATTTGTTACAAAAGCAAGGATTATAAGTGGCTCCTTCATCCATCACTTTTACTATCCTAAAGATATAATCAAGAATATTTTTTATTTTTAGATCTAGGATGAAAGGAAGGCAATGTATCCCACCTTCAATAAAATAGTGGATAAAGTTACAAGGTCAAATCCCAACTATGACCCTATGCCCAATATTTAGGGTTAGTTGAATAGGATCATGTATGTGCTTGAAAATTTTGAGAACATAGTGGGTGTATTGAGGGAGGAACACACCATAACAAATAAAGGGAAGGTAGTGGTTGCTGAAGAACTAGTAAGAAAAGAAGAGGAGAGACCCTCTTACCAACCATCCCACAAGGTTAGGGTATACTCTAGGAAGAAGGAAGTAATGAAAAAGAAACAAAAACTTCCAACATCTACTACATTAGAGGGGTCAAGAATATCTTCTCCAATGAGGTCAGCACCATCTCCTCCCAGACAAGTTTCCCCTACCATAACTGACCTTGATTCACCTCCAAGAGGTCCACCTCCATCTGAGTAGCCACCACCCAAGAGGAAAAGGATTGAGGTAGGAGGGGTAGTTGATTACCATGAGTAAGAAGAAGATGACATCCTTGTCACACCAGAAGAGGTGCAACAAGGAATTCCTTCTCCCACAAGGGAAGTTGCATTAAGCACAAGAGAGAGAAACCTCGCACTGGGAAAGGCTAATGTTAGTGGCTTAAGCAATGTTGATGATCTAAGACACAGGGCTTGCAAGAAATTTTTGGAAGATAATTCATTTTTGCAAACCAAGGCATTCAAGGATTCTGTATGGAGAGCTAGAAGGCTCAAGAATAAGTAGAAAAGGTTGCAAAGGAGAGGAGCTTACTTCCAAAACTTCTTGAGGAGGTTGTGTAGGAAAATGTGAGGAAGATGATGAGGAAGGAATTTCAAAATATCACACCTGAAGAAAGCAAAGAATTAGTGCATAAAAGTGAGGCATTATTGTTTCTAGAATGGGAATTGTAAATGTAATTGTGTTGGACAAAATAAGGAGGCATGGAAAGCCCTTATTTCAAATAGAAGAGGAAGCCAAATTGGCATTGCAAGGGTCAACCTTCAGTGAAGAATGGGATGCCTTGGCCCTTTGGTCATTATCTCTAGGTTCTAGAAATCCAAAAGTTGTAGAGGTAGTAAAATTTAGTGGGAAATTAATTATTAAAAGAGTCTCTGACACTCTAGCATTAGAAGCAACATAAATGGCAGTTAATGTTGCTAAATTCACAAAGGAAATAGTGGAGAATGTCATTGTAGAGAGATACTTGTATAGAAGAAAGCACAATGAAGTCATTGATGAATATAGCAAGAGTCAAAAAAGGGTTGCTGAGTTGGAAATAGAGTTGGAATTGTTGAAGCAGTAGGTAGAAACACTAAGGAATCATGGCCCATCAGGTTCAAGTTATGCAACACCTAATTCCCCAATTGCACATCCCTAATATCCTCCTCCTCCACATGAACAATCCCTAGTATTAATGCCATATAATTTGGGTCAAGAACCAATTGTAGTTGAGGAGCCAAGAACATCAGGTGCAACTCCATCAAATGAGCCCACAAAGGAACAATTGCTTCTACAAATTAAGGTATACAAGAAACTATTGTCACATGTTCAGAACACAATGTATGAGAATAGTTCAAAGATTGTTTATACTATTCTAGAGTATATGAATAAGAAGATTCAAAGTAAATTGAATAGTATTCATTCAAATTATTCTTTAATGTTGCAAGCAATAAAGTTGTCTCAAAGAGACAAGGATTTGGCTACTCCAATCATGGACAGATGGATCCCTAGGTATGATAATTTAAAGCTCATAGCATTTGGGTCTGCACATCAGAAGGATAAATATCCAAAGATTGGCCCAACATATAGATTTGTTAATGAAATTAAGGAACAAAGGTTTCAAGGGTATGCTGCTCCTTTGGAAGTAAAAATAAGAGAGTTAAAGAAAAAATTTGATGAGGCATAATTTGTATTATTTCATGATATTCAACATACATATGACGAGGTAAAGCCTCTACAGGCATGGAAAGATCAAGTGGATACGACTATTGCTACATAGGCATCCCTTATATGTGAGAATGTTGATATTGATGTATTGAAAATTTATCACATGAAAATGTGTAAAGCAGACAAGCATAAATTAAACATAATCGATGCAACATGTTATATTAAGGAAAATCAGATTTAACAAAACAATTGATAAGTGATTCCTCAAAGCCATTCCATCATCCCCCATTCTTAAGGATCCTGTATTAGTGCTCTTAGATTTTAGGTATTTACTAAAATACTGGGATGAAACCTAAGAAAGGAGAAGCCATTGAACTAAAATGTAGGAACCTATACTTACATCTACATGATTTATGAAATTGGATGAATGATATGCTAAATGATGAGCCGTTGTATACAAAATGAGGCTAAATGGTGTAATGGTAAAATGCTAAACTAATGGAAATGATATGGAAATGCTGTGATGAGAATGGAGAGTATGCAATTATAATGATTCTAAATTCTATAAATAAACTAAGATGCATCTAACAAAGAAGCCATGATTCTAATTTACTTTCTAAATTATTCTAAATACTAAACTAGAATGTAAAGCTAAACTCTCAAATGCTAAGATGATTTTTGCAGAGTAATTGTATGCAATGCTCTCTCTTGAAAAAGATGTAAATGAGCCTCTATTTATAGATTTCACCAAGGACTCAAGTGAGGTGGCAACAATGAACTATCACGATTCAATCTGGAGAGATCAACAATGAGAAGCGAAGAGGTTGGAGAGAATCAAGGAAGTTGTCCCCTTTAATAGAACAAGGTTGCCAAGTGTAGAAGGGAATAAGTGGAAAGGAGAAGCTATGTGTCTTTGAGGTTGTTAAAATTGTTGAGGATAAATGCCCATTTAGAAATTAAAAATAATTAATTTCATGTGACACATGGTGAGGTGGAAGGAGGTTAGAAAATATGGAGAAATGTGACTAAATTCCAATTCTAAAATTCAAATTTAGTTGGAGGGAACTAATCAAATAAAAAAAATTACTTAAATTTGTTTATTTAATTAAGTCATGAAGAATGGTTTAGATAGGAAGAATTAAGAAATATGAACTATATAAATAAACTTTGCAATTTATTTATAAGTAGAGGAAATAAAGATCTTTATTAATCAAATAACTAGTATTTAATTAATTTTCTCCATACCAATTTTAGATGTATACAGAAAAATACTCTTGAAAACTTGTCTTTCACCATTAGTTTCCTGGAAGATTATGACAAAGAAGCTAATTTTGTAATATAGCTAAATATGCTCCTTATAGAAAGAGGATGCATGAACTCTTGGGTTTCAATTGGCTTTCTGAAGTAGAATATGAATTATGGAAGAAGACATTTATTGATGAGTTGGAGTTATAGGCATAAGGATGGAGAATATATATACATGGTCAAGTATAATGCAGGTCTCGCCTTAGAAATTGTAATGTATAAAAGATATGTTTCTCCTTAATTAAAAATGTGACAGATAAATGCTGATCATTGGTGACTTGGACTAGTGTTGGAAGCTGATATCAATATTGATCCATGTGGTTCTTTTCCTTTTACATGCCTTTTTGTCTTTTGTTGAGGAGGAAGATAAAGATGCTTCAACAGTTTGAAGACCACTCTCTTCAACAAACTGCCTTTTGGAAGGAACAAGAATCTCCATCGATTGAAATGCAGTCATTGTCTCATATGAGAATATGACTACAATTTGTTGTAACCATTCCTTGTGGAATGATTGGTTTAGGTTTTCAAATGAAAATGTGACAAGTGTTCTTTTGGTTTGAAGCTTGTTTCGCTCCCTTGTTTCTGATAAAAGGGAATTCATGGAGGGGGTCTCTTTTTTAATTCTGGATCTAAGAAATTCAAAGGTATAACATATAAAAAATACATTCTGAGTCTTTATGTTAGGTTTTGAGTCAAGTAAATAAGTCTTGTAAATTGTATGGTTTTCAAGCATGTCTAAATGAACAATGCAAACCTTTGAGTCTACTATTTCTCCATCTATAATATTTCATATGAATTATTAATGGAAACCCGATCAATGATCTTTCATTATTAATGTCCATTGTTGTTTTGTAGTGAAATATGTTTTAATTCTAGCTTTGATTTAATGAATTAGTTAAAAGACCTTGATTAAAGCATGAATTCATATGAATGCTTAGTGGATCTGATAAGTAGTCATAAAATATGAGCATCTAATATGTGTATTGTAATGCAATTACATAGAGATCATGGCTGTTTGAAATTAAATTTACCTTATAGTTCAATTTATTGTGATTTGACTCCTTTCCCTAAGATAAGACACTGATTCAACAAGTGTTAAGTGCATTTCCTACAGTTCTATTGTTTTAATCTGAGAACAAGATTCATAAACAAGTTTACAATCAATTTATTTGTGCGTAGTTGGTATGATGTTCTATTCTCAACATTAGGTGTTTAATCCTTTTAAAGGAATTCCCAGTTTCTTGAAGGATTTCATCTAATCAATATTTCAATGGGAATATATCTGTTTAATATATAATGTGTGATATAATTGTTTAGAAGATTGTAGGATACACATTGTGGGAATACCCTACTAGGTCTTGTAGAGCCCAAAGTGCAAGAGGGAAGCATTATTGCTTCCTCTCATTCATTGGCCAATCACCTCCCGAGTATTCAAGAATTGAATCTAGCAAATTCATAGATGCTTAGTGATATTTGCTTGGTTCTTTAAAAACAACCAATAGATTGGTGACTCTATTGGGGATATGCTTGATAAATTTTATTCTCTAGTGTGCCTTGTTTAGGATCACTATGATTTATAGTGATGTTTATCCTTAGAGTCAGTCTATTTGAAGTTTTTGTTAACCATTGCCTAGATTTGTTCCAAATTTCCCCCCATTTATGTGTTTAGAATTCATTGCTCAAAGTTCAACCAAAATTGCTTCATATTTTCAAAGGCTTGTTTGAGCCCATAAAGGTTAATGTTAAATCTCATACCAATGTGAAGGGTCTTGTAAAGTTTTGCATAAAATCTTAGCACAATTTCTATAAATTCATCTTGATCAATTTGGGTGGTGACTTTGAAGTCTCTACACTAGTGCATTCCAATACATGAAGTTATCAAAGACATTAAGCATAAAAATAGAAGAAAATTGAAGAGGTTGATCAGAGCAAAGAAAATACAAGCACAAAGGTGAGGAACTTGTGCCAATATGAAGAAACATCTAGAGAAAATATTGGAAGGAGAATTTACAAAGAACTTGTGAAAAATGGAAAGAAAAGGATACAAGAATAGGTAAGTCTACTCCTCATCCAACTCTTGAGCATGAAGTTCAATCTAATTCTATTTCTAAACATAAAATAAATTTGTTAGAGTTAAGTGATGATGCTTCTCCTGAAAGAGGGGAAGTTACAATGAAAACTATTATGAGTGAGAAACATTGAAATCAAGGCTTAATAGCTAAAAAAAGAAGAGAGAGGGAAACAATAAAACAAGATAATGTAAATTCTAGTTGTTCTAGGGTTTCAGGGAATTTGGCCTCAACTTCTAACACAAATACTCCGCTTTCTCATGACTTGTTGATTGGGTTTGATGAATATGCTCGTAGCCATGTTGTAATTGTAGAAACATCAGATTCTGATACTACCTTACCAAGAGAGGAGGAAATCTTCAACATTTAATGTTCAACAACTTAGAATAGAAGCATTAATATTAGATGAAAATAGGAGGGATAAGGAGACAGAAGAAAGGATAAGGAATGCTAAGGTTGAGATAGATATGCTACAGAGAAAAGCTGAGAAAATGAACTAGAATGGTTAGCAGCTCAATCTACCCATACAATTGTTCCTATAATTAGAGAGGTTATACATAGGGATCCTATAACTACCTCATCCAACAATTCTTGTGTAAATACATGGACCAATCCTGCTATGACAACTTCTGTTGTAGTTGATCCTGTCCCTAGTAATACAAATGTTGTTTTCCATATTGTCAATAAGGGAAAGAAACCTTTTGGGGGCGTGAGGATAAATGAGTGAGGTACCTCTCAGAGGAAAAAAAAAAATAATATTGATTCATTGGCTAATAGGTTAATAAAGGAAAATGAGGAGTTGCAAAAAAGAGTGAAGGAGATAGAACTATTAGCTGGGAAAATAGAGATGAAGAAGAAACTAGGTTTCTTAGAATCTACCATGAAAGCTTCTATTCCTGAAACCCAAATCCCTCATTCCTATGCATCATCTTCAAATCCCCATTTGAATTATAACCCTTTTTCCAATAAAAATCGTTCCACTTTGTCTTCACAGTCAGAAAATAAGGCTAGTGTTGGCAACACAAGGGCATACAACTGAGAGGGGGGGTGAAACAGTTGTCCCAAAAATTCAAACTTATCAAACTTATTAATCCTTATTCTTGGATCTGATTAATAGCAATGAAAGCATAAATCATCAATACATCAAAAACACACATAACACCAAGATTTTTTACATGGAAACCCTATTAGGGGAAAAGCCATGGTGGAGATCAGTCCACAAGATTATACCCTATTAAAAGTATAAAGAATGAAATGGGGAATGCACATGAATTCAGGAACACTTCCTAGAGCTAACTACTCAATTATAATAAGGCCCACTTCCCAAAGGAAGACACACTGTCTTACAAAAACATTCAGATTACATCCGCAGGGATTTGAACTGACAAAATAACATCTGCTAATGCCTGATCATAGTTCCAGTTAAGCACATGAACAATTCTTCACTCTTCTTCACTCTCTGCTCTACCTTCAAATGATTTAGAACATTATTCGTGCACAAAAACATTCAAAATTGTCATCAAATGGAATAAACAATCACTTATATTATCCGCAACAAGAATTTACATTGTTACATGTTGACTTAAATAAAATAATAAAATGAATATAAACTGTTGGCCCAAATCAATAGAAATTATTAATGTGAATCAACCAAGGTTAGACACAACATAGTGAAGACCCAAAATAACATCTTCAAACATGAACCACCTTCAAAAATTATTCCTCATAGATTCACAACATGCTACAATCACCTTGTTGGCTAAGAACATGAAAAACATGAACACGCAAGAGAAAATCAAAGATTACGAGCACAACGTTCAATGTGGATGTGCAAAACAGATGGAGAATGATCTACAAACATCCAAAAACATCATGAATCACCAGAGAAGCACCCAAAACAACTGAATTGACTAGAATCACATAATATTCATTTAGGAACATCAACTAAATTAACAAAAAAACTATTAGAATACAAATATTCATAACTCGATCAAATCTTCACACAGATCTCTGAAACTCAATGTGGATAAAGTAGATTAAATAGATAAACTTGAAAAAGAGACCCTTTAGTCCACAACCTCTGATCATCAACATATTGAACTTACCAATAGACTGAACTTCACTTCACAACTGACAACCTGCAACTATTTCATTACAATTTTCTCAATATCCTCGACATATACAACTTCCAATGCATTAATGATAATAGTGTTGACATCAATGAAAACCACATATCAACAACACAACCACAACATCCAACAATCTCCCCCTTTGGAATTGATGGCAACACATGATGTGAAAAACACCATCAATGCAACTAGCACTTACTCCCCCTTAGGTTTTGATTCTTCTCTTCAACTCATCCACATAACTCTTCTCCCCACAAGGTTCTTCTCCCCCAATTTTTTTTTCACATTACTCTTCTCCCCTTTTGAAATCAATGAAAAAGATCTCTAAGCTCTGAACCACATATTTTAACATTTGAACATCTGACTACTCCCCCTAAGTAGCGACCACCACAACATCAATCCAAATCAAGATATGACTATGAAATACACAAACTGATGCAAAGAAATGCAACTTAGTTCTGATTAGGAGGGGTAATCACCCCTAACTTGCCTCTAAGATACTCAAAACTATCCTTAGGAAACATCTTGGTAAAGATGTTTTGCAATCTGCTCCTTAGTAGGCACACACTTCAATCTGACTTCCTTTTCACTCACTTTCTATCTTAAAAATTAAAAATTGATAGATATATGCTTGGTCTTTGAATGCAACACTAGATTCTTAGAAATGTTAATGGAATTGAATTATCATAGAATATAGCAATAGGCTCATCATACACAACTTCTTCTACTTCTGCATTTAGAAAATCTAACTTGACATCCATCTAATAAACCTTATAGTCTTTGTAAGCAACATAAGCAAGAAACAATCTCACAGCTTCAATTCTAGCAACAAGGGAAAAGGTATCTTCAAAACCAGTTCCTTCCATTTGAGAATATCCTTCACACACCAATCTTGCTTTGTTTCTAACCACTTCACCTTGCTCATTCAGTTTGTTTCTAAAGAAACATTTAGTTCCAATGAAATTTTTATCCTTAGGTCTAAGAACAAGAATCCATGTATCATTCTTCTAAATTTTCTATAGCTCTTCTTTCATTGATTCTACCCAATGTTTATCTTTGCATGCTTCATTCACATTAGTAGGCTCAATCTTTGAAATCAAACAATACTCTTCTGTAATCTTTTTCCTAGTCTAGACACCTTTGTTCTTATCACCTATGATATGATCTTATGAATGGTTCCCAACCAAGAGTAGTTGACACTGGAAGGCCTAAAAACAAAGAAGGGAGAAGGAATCAGGACAATCAAAATGAATAGGAGGGACCCTTTTCAAGAAGACAAATGCTTGCTAATATATATAGGCAATTATGCTTTGATAGAATCCCAGGGTATCCAAATCCTATTCTTGATAATGCAAGGAAACATTTACCTAAGTTCATTGGTAACAATTCCTTCAGTGGTGAAGATCACCTCAAAGCCTTTCAGAGTTTTGTTGAAGATTTTGATCTTTGGGATGATGATGTTGCAATGAAGTATTTCATGCAATCCTTGATTGAGGATACTAGAGATTGGTATAAAGGATTGCCTGATGTAAACATTGATTCAAAAGTTACTTTCTATAGAGTTTTTAGAGAGAAATATGGAGACAAAACCACCTAGGTTTAAGCTAAATGACTTCAACAACATCACAAAAGGATAAAATGAAATGGTGACTAAATTTAATGCAAGGTTTTAGAAGGCCATAAATAGAGTTTCAACATATTTAAGGCCTAATGAAAGTGCATGCTTAGTGGTATATTGTAATGCATTTGATTCAAAAATATGCTGCTTAGAGACAAAGATCCATAAACTTTGGGAGATGCATATGAAATGAAAATCCACATAGAAAACAACAAAAGAGCATAAGGTAAGGTAGGGAGAAGAGATGACCCTAAAACTTTGAAGAATCCTAGAACTCAAAATGAAAGAGCTAGTGAAGTTGTAGCTTCTAATGAAAAATTAGATTAGATTGTCAGTGTTTTGCAGAAGGTGGCAAAGAATGAGAAGCCTCAGCTCCAAAGAAATTATAGGACACCTAGGTTGCAATATTATCCTTATCATACTAATTGGAACAATGGAAAGCTAGTTCACAACAATCAGAAGAATACCCAAGATGAAGGCACACCTGATCTATTGCAAAAGCATTTAATGAATGTCACTGAAGATTTTCCATGGTGCATGGTATGCAAATTACCTCATTCATCACAAATAAGTGTTGTTGCAAGATTTGTAGAGGAGTCACAAGATGATGAAGGAGGTTTTGATTCTCCTCATGATCAAGATGAAATAGTAAATGTGCTCATGACTCATTAGAATTCACCTACAATGATTATTCTTTTGATGATGAGCTTGTTATAGGTGATGTTGATGTGCAAAGGAAAGAAGTGGGTGTATAACATCAACAAGTGTTTTTATATGAAGAGAGAGACATTGATTGTAACATTTACAATCTTGAGTCAGATGACATTTCTATGAGAATACCATCAAATGAAGAAATCCAAAATATGACAATTGCATTGGCTACTAAAGCAAGAGATATTTATCATCTAATAAATAGAGTTGTGAATGGTGATCAAGGTAAGCTTGGTAGCATGTTCATCAAAGAAAATAATATAGCTGACAATGGGACCAAGAAAGAGGAGGCAAACCTAAAGAAAGTAAATGAGCTATAATTTGGGCTAAAAAGGGTGATAGTGTCAAGATAGATGGGGAATTTATTTCCCCAATAATAAAGGCTAAAGAGTAGAAGCATAGTTTTGAAAAGAGTGAAAAATAAAATGACAAGATGATGGACAAGAATATAGTACCTCCTGAATTACCAAAGTATGCTATTGTGGATATGTTTCAAATATTGTCTTAGGTTAAGGTCACAGTCCCACTCTTGGAGATGATGAGGATTGATGAACATAAAATCAAGGAAGTTTCTCTCATTAACGATGTAGCTATGGCCTCTAGTGATAAGATGATGACTGATCCACCCAAAGTGAGAAAAAGTTAAGAAAAGAGTGATGAAGTGGAAGGAGTAATTAGAAAAAACCCTAAAATATACTTGGCAACTACAATTACTGCATGCCTAAGTTAGTTCAACCCATTTTTTCTAAGTTTTATTATTGATGGGAAGTTGCTCAAGAATTGCATGATTAATTCAGGAGCCTCTTCTAATGTTATGCTAGTGGAAATTATGAAGGAAATGGGTGTGAAAGATGATAGAACTTATGTAAAGTTTTATGCTATAGATTCAAGAGAAGTACCTGTCATAGGAGTAATTAATAGGGTCCCATTCAAGCTTGCAATATTCCCTAGGAAGGAATTATACATGAGTGTCACAGTGGTGGACATCCTGCCAAATTATGAAATGTTGTTGTCAAGACACTGGAGTGCATCCATGGGTGGGAGCATGCAATGCAATTTTTCATATGCTACCTTCTCCATTGATGAAAAGGATGTAAAGATTGTTAGAGAATCAAAAGCTCACCATATGATTGAGTATGTAGAAGAACCAATGAGGATTTATTTTGTGGATACTAGTTTTGATACTTTTAGAGTTGAAGAGTTACAACAAGAAGAAAAAGTTTAGCTTGCACCACTTGATAGAGAAGTCATAGATGTGTCACAAGAAGATGCTCTCTATACCATGTATTTTGATGGAGCTTGTTCCAAGGAGGGCTCAACTGTAGGAGTTATCCTGATTTCCCCACAAGGTAAGAAATTCAAATACACTTTCTTGTTAAAATTCACTTGCACAAACAATGTGGTTGAATATGAAGATTTGCTACTTGGTTTAAGGTTAGCTTCAAAGCATGGCATTAAAATGCTAAAAGTATTAGGTGATTTTGAATTAGTGGTATCCCAAGTTAGGTCTAGGTTTATTTCCAAAAATAAAAGACTTAAAAGTAGTATAGGAATGCTGTTTGGGATACCATTGAAGCTTTTGATGCTTTTAACATTGATTGGCTAGAGAGGGGAAGGGATGTGATGATAGATTTGTTGGAAAACCTTTCCCTTAGACCAGATGATATCAATTTTGCTAGTATTTCAAAAGTAGAAGTGAAAAATCAGCCTACAGAACTTAATAATATCTACAATTGGCAAGTATTTGATGATGATAAAGATATTTTGAAATTATTGCAATGCATTGATCAACATGAAAGTCAGGAAATAGACTTTGGAGCATTGGTGGTGGAGGTTGATGGTAAAGAAACATTGTTTGGAAATGAAGTTATCTAATTGAAAACAAACAAGATTCCTAAAGGGTTGGTTGCATTGGAAAGGGTTTTTGATGGCTCTAATAAGACAAATGCTAAGCAGACATATTCTCACAAGGAAGATATGGAAGAGACTAATCTTGGAAATGAGAATGCTCCTAAGAATGTATATATAGGGAAGAAAATGAAACCAAATATCAAAACCATGCTGATTGCATTGTTGAGAAAATATAGACATGTGTTTGCTTGGTCATATGATGACCTAAAATCTTATAAGGAAGATCTTTTTCAGCATGAGATACCTTTGAAACTAGATGATAAACCTTTTAGGTAGAAGTAGAGACCAATAAATCCAACATTGTAGCCTAAAATTCAAGAACTCACAAAATTAAGTGATGCTAGTATTATCAAGCCTATAAGGCATTCCTCAAGGGTTTATAATTTGGTTCTAGTTAGGAAGAAGAATGGTGAACTGAAAGTCTATGTAGATTTCAAGAATTTGAATGTATCATCCTTGAAATACAACTACTCATTGCCTAACATGGAGGCTATGTTGCAAAAGGTGACAGGGTGTGAGTTGTTGTCAATGATGGAAGGCTTCTCAGGCTAAAAGCAAGTTATGATAAAAGAATATGAACAATATAAGACTGCATTCACTACACCATGGGGAACCTATGTGTATGTAATAATGCCATTTGGTTTAATTAATACTGATGCTACATTTCAAAGAGCTATGGATGTGGTATTTGCATATTTCATTGATTTATTCCTGGCCATTTACCAAGATGACTTGAATGCACATAGAAAAAAGGAAGAGGATCATTGTATGCATCTGGAAAAGATATTTATTAGAGAATCAGAATATGGAATTTCCTTGAATCCTAAGAAATTTATTTTTGGGGTTAAGGAAGGTAAGATTTTAGGGAGCATTGTCTCTAAAGATGGGGTTAGGATTGATCCTAAGTGTGTGGCAGCAATAGATAAAATTACATAGCCTTAAAATGTAAAGGGAGTTCAATACTTCTTTGGGAAAATCAATTTTGTGAGAAGATTTATCACCAACTTTGCTGAGATTGTCAGACCTATTTCCAAGATGTTGAAAAAAGGGGAAAAGATAGCATGGACTGAAGAACCCACTAAAGCTTTTCAAGAAATAAAACATGCCATCAAGGAGGCCTCTATGCTCAAGTTTCCAGATTACTCAAAGCCATTCCAATTATTTACTTTTGTTTCGTTTCATACTGTGGTAGGAGTACTACTATAGAAAAACAATGAAGGATTTGATCAACCTATTTCTTTCTTCAACAAGTCTTTGTAGGCTACTGAACTTAAGTATGATGTAACAAAAAAATCAAGCCTATGCATTAGTTAAGGCTATAAAACATTTTAGAACATATCTAATGGGAGCATCTATGGTGGCATATGTTCCAAGTGCTGTAGTCAAGGATATTTTTACCCAACAAGAAACCACAGGCCAAAGATGTAGATGGATCAACAAGATCCAGGAGTTTAATATTGATGTGTAGATTAAAAAATTGGTAAGAGGTCAAGGTTTGGCTAAATTGATGGCTGAAACCAACTTAAAAGCAAACCAAATAAATCAAGTAGAACATGTAAATGTTGCACCTATGTGTGACATGCATACTTGTGGGTAGTATAGGAGAAATATGGAATAGTTGCAAACTATGCAATATCCTAAAGGCATGCCTAATAATGAGAAAAGAACCTTAAAGCTACATGATATTAAATATATATCATTATTGATAATTAACTTTGGTGGAGAAGCCCAAAGGGTGTATTGCTTAGGTGTGTGGATGAAGATTAGGCATAAGAAATCCTAAATGAAATGCGTAATGGAGCATGTGGAGGTCATTACATGGAAAAGACCACTGCTCATAAAATACTAAGAGTAGGATTTTGGTGGCCAACTGTGTTTAAGGATGCTCACCATTTTTTCAAGAAATGTGATGCATGCCAAAGATTCACTAGCAAGTTGAAGCTCTTAGGTAATTTTCTACTTAGACCTATTTCAGTTCAGGATCCTTTTCAACAATGGGGCATTGACTTTATTGGTGAAATGTTAGAGAAGTCTAGTGGGGGGAACTCTTGGATACTTGTTGCAATAGACTATTTTACAAAGTGGGTGGAAGCAATCCCCACAAGGAAAGCGACAAGTAAAGTAGTGATTGACTTTTTGATGAACAACATATTGAGTAGGTTTGGGGTCCCAGAAAAGATTTTTTTTGATAATGCCACGTGTTTTAGATAAGAGGAATTCATTGATTTTTGTAGTAAGCATGAAATACATATATTTTACTCATCCCCTTATCATTCCCAAGGAAATGGACAAGTAGAATCCAACAATAAGAGTTTGATGAAGATCATCAAATGAGTGATTGAGAAGAATAAAAGGCATGGGATTCAAAGTTGTAGCTTACACTATGGGTTGATAGGACTACTGTCAAAAAGGTTATTGGACAATCTCCATTCAACCTTATGTATGGAATAGAAGCGAGGATACCCCACAACAACTTGATGAAAATTTACAAGTTTGTTTTGGAATATGACACATATATATGTGATGAGATGCAACACAAAATGGAGGAGTTAGCTAAGCTTGATGAAACTAGAAGAGAAGCTCATAAAAGAAATGCAAAGCTATAGCTTCAAGTTAAGAATTTATATGATAAGAAAGCCATTGAAAGGAAGTTTGAAGTGGGAAGCATGGTCTTGATGTGGAATGCAAGGTCAGAAGACAAAGGTGTTGGAAATAGGATGGCATTTAATTGCAAATCCTAAAACATTAATTATTTCATGTATCTCCTAGATTCTTGGAATGTGTTCAACAACACTAAGATTAGGATGAGATTAATATTTGGATAAAATAAATCATGAAATTGACATTTGTATTTATTCCTAAATAATAGGAGCATGTGGGTGCACACATGGTAAGGTGAAACTCACCTTGTGTCCAGTTAACTATACAGAGTAATAGTTAACACTTCTGAATGCATGTAACAATCCTAGAAGTTAGGATTTGATGTTTGCATGCTTGAAGTTTAGTTAAGATCAGTTAAGTTCAGTTCATATTAGTTTAGTTTAGTTCAGTTCAGTTCAGTTCAGAATCAGTTTAGTTTAGTTTAGTTCAATTCAGTTCATTTCAGTTCATTTTAGTTCAGTTCAGTTCAGTTCGGTTCAGTTCAGTTCAGTTATCTTCAGTTGCATGCATGTTGGTTATTTTGAGTTGCATGTAGTTAGCTTCAGTTAACTTGTAATGCATGGCTAATAACATTGAGTTGTATGACAGATAATAGGGACTACCTTCAGTTAACAAGGGATGACCATTCTTTGGGAATGGTGTTGAGTAAATGTTTCAGTTAACTAGAAATCACTTAGAGCCAACTTGGGCACCTAAGATGCTTTCTTGGAATTAACTCCAATGCATGATAAGATATTTTGAAGGCTCTGTTAAGTGGGACCCTCTTTTGGGCGCCATCTTTGAGGAAGAGCTTTGTAATTATCACCGAAGTGAAGGATGAGTTGTAGCTTTAGTTTGGGACGCCCAAATGGGTAAAGCACATGTTCTAAGCTTTGATCTTCACGGTAGAACTCAACTTGAAGCAATATGGCGTACCTTTTCAAGGGCTTGAGCTTGTGCATTGTAATTATCACCATTTGGAGATTACAAGGTTGCATATTGTGTATTTATCTCAAGCAAGTTGAATAGAGTTGTGAGATTTCTTATTGTAGGTGTGAAGAAGATTGTTGAAGATAGAAGAAACATTCTCAAGCAAGAATTGGAGCTATTGTAATTCAGAGTTTGAATAATAGAATAATTCTTGGTGGAGTTTTTTCCCGAAAGGGTTTCTCCACAGTATATCTTGTGTGATCCTTCTATTATCCTGTCTAGTTCTTCTAAATAATTCTCTCTACATTCTACAACAGTAAAATGGATTAATCAAGATAATCATCCAAAAAGAATTTATGTAACAAAGAAAAGACTTAGAACAACAATATTAAAGTTTTACAAAGTATTAAGCTAAGAAAACACCTCATTTTTCAACAAAAGGAAAACATGAAAAATTTCAACCCCTATGGCTGGGCCCATATCTGATTGCAAATACACATGAAGAGGATTCATATTTATTGCAATCATTAATAGGTGAACTTCTTGAACTATCAGTACATGGATAGTTATTGAAGCCCTATTTCTCTTGAAATATGTTGTTTTCCATGTACGCTATACAATCTTGTAATTATTGTATATAGGTTTGGTGTGTTTGCTTCTGGTTGTGTCTTCTTGCCCTATCCTGGAAAGCTCCTTGGTTTTTGTTTCTATGTGTGGTCTGCTTCAACCATGAGATATGAATTCTCGCTATACCTGCCAGGGGCATGTGTCCCTGAGCTAGAGCCACTAGAGGAGCCTCTGAATTTTGAGTAGAAGATGGGTACGATGAAGCAAAGGTGAGTAGAGGATGATAATGATCATGAGAAGATCAACATAAGAAGATTAGAACCCATGTACTTGCATGTTGAAGTCTATGGAGAAATATTTGATCTTGTGTTGTGAGAGAGCAATATAAGTTTTATTGTGTCTAAAGAAAATCCTTTCTTTTTATCTAAATATAGAGGTGTGGAGGAGTGTGTATCTCTTGTAGATCATGAAGGAAGAATGTGACTGTATTTTGTTTATTTAAGCTACTATATTATTGTGCAAGTTATGGGTTGAATGCATATTTACTATTCTCATTTAAAGATATATATGTTTCTTGTAGCATGGGTATATAGAGGGGAGTGCAAGATTCAAATGCATGCTATCATTTAGTAACAAATGTTGAATATCTTTCCATAGAAAGAAAATATCTATTTGGTTTGAGTTGTTTCAAATCTTCCTTGGAACGATTTGTTTGTAGAACAATCAAATACTCATACCATAGAAATTGTAGGAAACTTTAATATGAGAAGTAATGCCAAAGAAAGAACACGATTGACATTACATATGTAAAGGAGAATTCTTCGAATTCCAAGCCTATTGGAAAGGAGCCTAGACAACTTTGGAGAAAGGAGACATTATTGTTATTACTATTGTTGCATTGAATGCTTCCTTTTAGAAGGTAAATTAGCCATCTTTCTCAAAGGTAAGAGGATTAGGTTTGTTTGATAGTATTTTATTGATCCATTTGGAGTAGTTTCATTTGGAATATTTAGAGCAATCCATAGAAAGATCTAGATCATGGGTGCCCACTGATCAAGGATTTTATCAAGTTTGATTTTGGTAGTGTCATCATGGTTATTGAAGTTTGTAATGGAGGACATGCTAGAGTGATCAAGATTAGGGAGAAACATAAGGGAATAGAGTCTCTAAAATCTTTACCAAAAGATAATGATGAGTTTATCAAAGTTACCAATGGATCCTCAAGGAGTTATGTTGAGAATTTTGAGGCTATCTTTGCTATACTTGATGAGGCCTCCAAAGACTCATCCAAGACATCAAATGGATAGAGTGTAACACTTGATTGAAGGTTAGTTGCATTGGAGGTTGGAGGAATTTCCATAATCTCAAGTCAACTTCTCACTTTGAGATGATGCTTTGCATGAGAAGCATTTTTGGATTTAATTTCTTGCTTTTCCTTTTTGTTGCTGACAAATTTGAAGAATACATATATTGTGAAGTTTAATTTTTGGAGATAGGTAAGAGATTTGGTGTAGAGATCAATATAGATGGTTTTCCGGTGAGCTTACTAAACTGTGATTGAGAATTATACCCTTTTGAGGGTCATCGGACAACTTGATGGAGCCATGTTTGGAGAGTTCAATATATATTATTGTCAAATAATTCAAAAAATTTTGATTTGGAATTTCATAGGAGGAAGAACTTAGGAATTCATACTGGAGCTACACCTTTTCAAGGGTCATGAGGCAGCATGATGGAGTTCCACCTGATTTAGGATTTGTTTCTTAAATGAATATCTTCAAAAAGATGTATATATATTTTGCAATCAATAAGTTCTATTATGTAAGCCTTAAGGGGGGTCCCTTGGGAAGGTGATTTTATAGTTTTGGGAACAATGTAATAAGGGGGTGAATGTGAGCATAATATTGTATTACATTGTTAATAGGTCTTTGTTAGTAGATATTACAATTTACCTATTTTGCTTAAATTGTTTTATGCAACTGCTTGCTTTCTTCCTTGTATAAATGCTTTACATTATATCAAATGAAGAATCAAGAATTTTTACAACATGGAGTTGGTTTAATGGTGACATGAAATATCCTAGCAACATAGTTCCTCTATAGGCATGTATTTACTAATGGCCATGGAATTAATCTTTTGGTAAGCTAGATATCCTAGATAACTCTTTGATTCTTTAGCATGGTTGTTGTGTGAGTAAAATATGCGTAATGAGTAAAAAACACAATCAATAAGACATTATATCAATAAATTTAAACAACGATTAATCTAATAAAAGAAAGAAATCTATTGAAAGCATTATATTGCTCTCTATCTCCAAAGATTTATTAAATCATAGGGCTCTCAAATTTTGTAAGCATTGTGACTATTAAAATGCCAATCTAGAGAATGAGATACTTTTAAATGCAAGAATCTAACCCTATATGATGATTACTAAATGATATACTGATCATACTGTGATTGAAAATGACATGAAACTGATAAAACAAATAACAATAAACTAAAATGTAGCTAAATGAAAAGCCATGATCATGATTCTAAAAAGATTACTATTGCTATTTTCTCAAATGCTTGATTGCTTAATTGATATTTATGCAGAGTAAGTTTGCACAAAGTTGGGATCCTTTTCTTGTAGAAAGAGGCTGTATTTATATATTCTCGACAACATATTTGTGAAGGGGTAGCAAAGTAAAGGTCTAGATTTGATTTGAAGGATTCAATGGTGAAGGATGAAGAAGCATGAGAAGATTATGGAGATTGTTCCTCCCCACAAAAGCATTTTTCTAGAGGTTAGAAAGAATCAACAAAAGGAGATGAAGAAGTTTGCTTGTAATTTGTCTCCAAATTTGTCTGTGAAGGTTGAGTTGAATTAATTAGATATAAAATATCTAATTTGGTAGGCACATATGATGAGTGAAAAGAGGACTTAGCTGTAGAAACATGCTTTTATTTGAATATTTGGATTTATTCAATTTATCAAAAGAAGATATTTAATTTAATAAAACAAACTATAGTAAGCTATTTATTAAATTAAGATGGAAGAAATGGATAATTAAAGAAAAAAAAGTATGTGAACTTGTTTATTTAATTTAGATGGGATGATGTGATTACGATAGAATTATAGAAGAATTCAATAATAATGATTAAATAAAGCAAAGTATGTGATTTGTTTATTTAATTAAGATGAAATAATATGATAAAGATAGAAAAATTAGAAGTGAACTATATAAATAAATAATTTTATTTATTTAATAGTAGATAAATTAAAGATTAATTAATCCAACAAATGTATTTAATTAATCAGATTTATCCAGACCATTTTTAGGTGTATACAATTGTACTTAAATATTTTAGATTCATGTTGGTTTGATATGTGGACTTTTCATTTTTTGTTTAAAATTTATGGTTATGATTATCCATGATATTCTATTATTTTGGGTTATAACATTTTGTTTCTTTTTTATTTTGGTTTCCTAATTTTTAAAAATGAATTCATATTTACATGTATTATTTTGCATAATCAATTTTTTTGGTTATAGATGTATAATTTTTTTTGTTTAGGGTTTTCTAGATGGAAAAAGTTATAGATTTATATACATGCTTCATACATGGTTTGAGGAGGTTGGTTGTAGTCTTTTTAGTATGGTAGCACTAGTATGTGTTTGGTAATTTAACAATTCTATACTTTATATTATTGGTTTCGTGAACTATGGTTACTTTGTTGTAGATTTATAGCAAGTTCGATCTATAATTGATTAGATGTTTATCATGGAAAATATACATGATATGCCTGGTTATCTCTATTTTCTATATCCATTATTTTCCTCATTTTATATCTATGTAGATTTGAAGAGATTACTATCTAATATTTTTCTAGATGGAAAAATTATAGATTTACATGCCTAATTGAGGGGGGTAGTGTAAGCTTCTCAATGTGGAAGTGCTGGTGTGTATTTGGTCATTTAATATTTCTTTGGTTTTATGTATTAGGTTCTTAAAATGTGGTTATTTTATTGTATATTTGTAAAATTTGGATCTATATTTGATTTGATGGCTAAGTATTGGAAAATTTGCATGATATCTCTTGTTGTCTCTATTTTATGTATCTTTATTTTTATTGTTTTATATCTATGAGTTTTTCCTTTATCTCTAGTTTTAGTTGGAACATTGCCCACGCTTTTCTATTTATTTTGAGATGTCACATGCATGGTATCTTCGGGGGTTGTTCATAATTTCATGCTGCATGAGGAACTTAGGAGTGGATCTTTAGTGTCCTATTGGTGTCTTGTTCTATTAGGGTTTTGTTGTTGGATGACATAGAATTGTATATTTTATCTTATTATAATTTTTGGTCATCATTTTTTGTTATTATGTCTATTTCTTAGAGATGATGTTGTTGATGTTGTGCATAAAAATTCTTTGATGAGGCTCTTTGTCAATTATTTGTGTGGTGTGCAAGTGAGTGTTGAGGATTTTCTCAACACTTATTTTTATTTGTGGGATGATCTTATTCTTCAAAGCTTGGCTTGAATATAATTGATTTTGTGACAAAAGCCATGACGAGGAATCTAGTTTTGGTCTATTAGAGAATAATTTTTCTAATAAACATGTATGTTTTAATAAGAACTACATTTTTATAAATGGTTGAGAAGGAAGTAAAAATATTTTACAATCTTGATTTTAATAGTAGGTATATTTTTAACCCCATTTTGATGGAATGAATTATTATAATTGTGGAGCAAGAAATATTAAATTCTTGTGTTAAGATCTGCTCCTTCCCTAATTCCTATTCATCTCCATTTACGATTCAAATGGCCCAATTCTTATCCTATTTGCACATGTTTCCACATATTGATATCATATTTATAACTCGCATTTCCATGTGCCTATTCTATATTTTTATAATTATATATTCTTGTCCTAAGTTAATCTCAGGATGCTTAGTATTAACCCCAAAGTTAAATAAAATAATATAAAATTATTATCCAACTCTTTTTTATTAATTGTTGGTGGCAATTTTGTTTGATGTTTAAATACATTCATTTGTGGATTTAAATACATCAAGAGACCACATGGAGAAGTCATTTTCACAACATTTTTCTTAGAGCATAAAATGAACACATCTACATTGCCCAATTAGAGTGCACCTAGATTTAGGCCATTTACATGTTTGATAATGATGTCTTGAACATTTTTAAATATTATTAGTCTTTATGTGCCACCAAAAAACAAATATGATAGAAAAATAGGTTGTAGAAGTTCATAGATTACTAGATTGACAAATTAGTTTTACATTACATCTCTTCATTATTTTTCAAAAAAATAAACACCATAATTGTTAAACATCTAATTTCAAAAACATATTCAATTATCAAATTTTGATGGTCTTAATATAATTTGAGTTAATTTATACTTTATTATATCATGTATTTAATTAATACTAAGTTAATCTATATAAAACAATTTATTTCCTCACACATATATAATAACTCTTATTGGTATTGGAAGCACATGATTATTCAACCTCTTTGGAGTAAGAGCCAAAGATTGTGGGGTATCCATTCCACCAAAATAATTTAAGAGGCCTTGCACTCAACAAGACTTAATCTTATTTAATGTCTTTACAAATTATTCATTTTCACTAATAAACTAAAAACCACTTAAAAACTTACAAACTCAAATTTATAATATATATTAAACAAAACAAAATACAATTTATTATTTCATATAATTTTTTACACTTCTTGTTAAAGAGAAAATCTCTATTTTAAATACCTATTTATAGTAGTTAGACTATAATTCCATTGACAAAAATCAAATTTTTAAATAAGCTAGAGAGCATATCTTGTTTTGGTGCTCTACAGTATAAGAACATCCTTTAGCAAATGAGACCATTGGCTTCCTCCACTCCATTTCAGTCCACTTTTTTGATGCAGGCTCATAAAAGTAAAATACTGAGCCCTTAACACCAACTCCACTCACAAATATCTTGTCACGCCACACTGTAGCACACCGTATCTTAAGCCCATCTGAATTCAATCCTAGCACACACATCTCGTCCTTACAAAAATCATAATTTACTACAGAAGTTCCAAAGAAATACAACCGCCCAAATGCAGATGCTGATACACATGGATCGGCCCACGGAGTAGCCCATGGATTGGCCCTCCCTAAGTAACTACTATTTGTAATTATATTTGTAATTATGACTGTCCACACCATTGTGGTGGGATCATATAGGTGTGCGCGCTGTGAGTTAATATAATCACTTACCACAAAAAGCTTTCCATTTACAAAAGCACTACGGCATGAAGCTAGATATTCACTCATGGGAGGAAGAGGGCTCCATCGGTCTTCCTCTATGTTATAAACTTCTCCTTCGCACACCCTTTTGCAAGTCTTCTTTATTCCACCAACAATGTAAATCAGTCCATTAATAGAGTCCACTGCACAAGAGCAAAACACTCGACCCACAAACACCACTCGACCCGCAAGCGTGTTGGTGCCTCGTTGCCATCTGCAAGAACAAAAATTATATACAAAAGGAGTGACTACCCATACCTCCTTATACCAATCTAACCCAATCACTATCAATCTATGACCGAAGGAAACACAGTGAGAAGAGTAACTTTCATAGTAACATTTAGTGGGGATGCAAGGGAGTCTTCCACAAGAGTTGCTAGGGGGGTGGTACATAATTACTGTGCAACCAGGCGGACCACGCTGCGGGTTGGATTTCAAGGATAACAACTCCACCATAACCAACAAATCTTCTTCCTTGCCAAGCCTCTTTCTCTCTTGATAAAAGAGAGGACTGCTCATCACATTCCTCCAACTTCTGCACACAGCTCTGAGATTAGTGTGGGATGTGAATGGCACCCTCAGCAAGCACTCTATACCAATGTCGTCTGGAAGCCCTGGAATTATCTCTGGTACCCTTCTTTTTGACAGCGTTGATAATATTCGCAACACTTTCTTCCATATACTCTTCAACTTTTGGCTCCTAGATAAAGACTTCAATTGTGTACCCATCAGCTAGTTAGCGATGTTTACTCTCTCAATAAGAAATTAGAGATAAAAAGAATAAGCGAAAACAACACAATCTCGAATTTGTCAGTATTTGAAGAATCTAAAGAACAACCTTATTCCTGAATCAACTGGTTTAAAAATATAACAGCAGAAAATTGTAACAGCAGAGATATAAAAACAAATAATTGAGAAAAAACAGGGCACAACATACACACAATTCCGTATTTTATTGCAGGCTACAAAACTGTATTTTATTGACGCTTATATAAATAAAAACTACCCTAATACATGCTTCTCTGTATCTAAAAATAGATTGAAAAAGTAAAAAAGACTGGCAGTTAGACGGTGAAAAAGAAGTTTGTTTACTAAAAAGCAAACTATGATTATCTTTGCATGACAGTAAGTTGATTACCATTGTGGTGTGCATGGAGGTTAAGGTGAGTTGCATGCAGAGATATTCGAAATGCTCTCCAAAGGGCCTTTTATAGAAATCGATTAACCTAATCGTTTCCTGTACAAATGGAAAAAAACCAAAAAAAAAAAACAAAAAACAAAAAACAATAGATATGGGACAAAAATCAAACGCACTGAATAAAACAAGTGATAGACTTCCAAACAATGAGAGGAAAATAATATACAGCAGACAAACCCAAAACTATATATTGATAGGAATACGCTCAATTTATTTATCCTATTTTTTTTTATTAGAATATCTAATTTTTAAAATCCATAATTATATATTTATTAATATATTTTTTATTTGGTAAATTTGTGTTGTTATTTTTTATTTTTAGATTATAATTTGTACTTTTTAAATCCATAAATATATATTTATATATCTTATTATAATTTATTTCTATTTTTTATGTAATTTTTAAATATTTGGTATTTTTTTAAATTAAATTGATGCATATAATTAGTAATTACTTTAGATTTATATAGTGATAGAGCGCTAGTATAGATATAAGCAATAATAATATTAATATTAATTGTTAACAAAGGCGTTAGCTTTGTGACTAAAGAATGAAAGTGATTGGTATGATGTTGAAGCCTAAATGTTTTGGGACTAAAAAATAATCATGATAATTTGTAATTCCATTTGAGATTAGAAATTGTTACTTCTATGAAGGGTCAACTTCATAGATTTGTATCAAATTCACACTCACAAAGATATCCTATACCTACAAAAATGATTTGGCAATATGTAAACTTTTGCTTTTTGTTTCACCTGGTATACCTCTACTTCATCTATATTTTTTTGATAACTAATGATTGACAGTATTTAAAATATTTTTTAGAGATTGTTGGTGTGTTGGAAGGACACACACTCTCCTAGGTTAAACTCCAAGAATCTTAGGTAAAAGATTAAGGACAAGATTCTTTAGCATTCATATACTTTTAAGATGAATATGTAGATCTAGATTTGTTTTAGAACATAGATCAAGGTGTTCCCTTGTCTAAATGTAAACGATAATAAAATAAATTCTTAGATGATCAAAAAAATGTAAATGAATGAATTTAAATACATATATATTCCAATAAGCTGTACAAATATATGTTTGATTAGTTCTAGGTGAAAAGATAATGGGTATGAGTTCACAAAAAAAAAATTGATCTTCAAAAATTTAGAAGTCAAGTTTGCAAGTGTATGGTTGATTTTATGAGTGTGGACTCAACTTGTTAAATTATGAGAGCAACCCCATTTAATATCTCATTGTTCTACTTCCATAGAATACAAGAATTTATAATTTTGTGTTATAGTTCAAAGATTATGTTGAAAATAAGGGAAAACTATCCCTTGGCCATTAGGAAAAAATATGGTATCATCAAGGTAGAAATGACATGTTTGGGGATAAATGCATGGATATGCATAGTAAATTAAGAGTACAAGAAAATGCAAGAAAATATGGATAAGGTATACATAAAGGATGTGTGAATGTGCATATATGAAAGAGTAACAACATAGGGGAAAAACCCTCATTTCACACAATATTACAACATGTTTCAATATATAAATATATTAAGAAATAATATTTTTTTGGATAAAAAATTTAATGATAAACATCCTGATTAAGAAAAATTCACCATTATAATTTCCCCCACCCCCACTTTAGGTGCATGAAAATCCTAGAACAATCACACATCATAAAGTATGTAGCATTCATGCACATATATGTAAATTAAGTATCTAGACATATAAAGTTGTAATAGGGGTTCATATAAGGTAAAGTATCCTACAATATATGATCATATAGCGTTAGGCCCTTTTTCTAACTAATTAAATTTGCATTAAGAATTATTAATAATGTACTAGATGCATAAGCCTTGCAAATCATCCATTTAGCTAATTGAATTTATCCCACACACATGGGAAGTGATAGTTCTCTCTAATATTACTAGTTTAAAGAAATGACTTACATTAGAGGAAGACTACCCATTGAATATTTTATATTGAGCATTGCTTAAAGAAGATTGCTAATCAATTCAACACATTTTGTCAAGTATATAAAATAAATTATTTATTAACAATTTAAAGATGATTTATCAATTAGTGTTTTGTGTCATTTTATCTATAGATTCAATTCATAATTTCTCTAAAATTAAAAAATAAATGATTTCTATAGTGTTGAAAAATGTACTCTACATTTTCACACTATATTTGGGTCCCTTAATTAATTGGACTTAATTAAGTATCTAATTGGCCCTATTTTTGTATTAATAATAGTGAGGACAACGAATTACAACTAGAGCTTCTCAAAGCTTTAGAGAATGTTACAGACAATAGATTTTGCTTGCAGCAATGACTATACAAAGATTACAACTAATCATACCCCTGATTACAACTTTAGACAAGGTTACAGATTAATACAAATTTACATCATACAGATTATTACACAAGAGAAGATAATGCATACTGGTCTGAAAGGCATAAAATCTAATCATCATCTCTCGTACATCTACTACCATTGCCAACCTCCTTTGAGTCCCACTCAACAAGGGTGTTGATCACAGTCAGTTCATCATTGGAAAAGACCACATCTTGATCCAGGTTTTGATTTGTTGGAAGCCCGAGTGTATTCTCCTCTTGGCCAACTTTTGCAGTACCTCTGTGTTCTCTAATCTCCTTTTTGAATGCCTCTAGAGCTTGTAGGAATAATGCTGCCCCTGCTGCCAAGATAGTCCAAATCTGGTTTCCTTCAGAAGTTTTAAGAGCTTGCAATCAGCAGTATCCAACATTGCAACCACCTGCAAGGAAATATTAATATAGGTGAGTCTTTTGTTTGACTCAATAAGCACCCTCCAAACCCCACTGTACTTGTCCTCATTTCTTTCCTTCCAAATGGACCACAAAACTTCAAATGTGAGAGTAAACCAAAAAAGATGCAGATCATTAGTCAATTTCTTATTCATTCCTATCAGAATTAGTTTCCAATTAACCTTACCATTTGAATCCCAAATTCCAATGTCACTACAAAAAAAGATTCCAAATTTCATTAGCAAAGAGACAGTAAAAAAATATATGATGCACAGATTCAGGAACCTTGCACAAGCTACAAATTTCAATGTCATAATTCTTCATTTTGAAGGGAACTCTTTGTAACATCACATGCCACCTAAAGCAAGATTTCTTGGCATCTAAGCCTTTATTCCACAGCAAGCAAAAGGCTCTACACCACTCCTTGCTGTCAAGGTTGGTCTTCCAGGCTTTGTTTAAATGATCAATTGGAGTTTTAGATTGTAACAACTCTTTATACAAATATTTGGCCTTCACTTCATGAAGAGGGATAATGCCCTTCCACATGATCTCAAGAGGCCTATCAAGCCAGTCACCACTGCTGAGAATTGGTAGCCAATCTTTGCATGCTTCTTTGAGTATAGAGTAAGTCTTGAAGTTGGAGAGGGGAAGTTTGAAGTCCTCCTTTAACTGGTCCCAACTAACCAGGGCCCCATCCTTTATAATGCTACTAAAGTTTTGAATCCTAGCTTGATGCCATTTTTTAGCCAAGTAGCCTTGCAATAAAGCAAGGAGTTTCCCATTATGCTCAAGGTTCCACCAAATGGACCTATTAGGATGGATAAGATTGTTACTGAAACCTATTAAAGGAGGGCCAAAAAAATTTCCCCTCACCAACTCCCAAGCTCTCCAAATACTCTTGAAAACTAATGAACCTGTAGGTAATATCGGTTGTTTGGTAATTAGAAGATCACTAAAAGAAAGATCCTTCTAAGATTTGGCTAACTTGGGGACTGCAAGAGTGATATTGTTCCTAACCAGAACTTTCCAGGGCTCATTACCCTCAAGGGCTTTGAAAATCCACTTGGCAGCTAGAGTGATGCCATGTTTCTTGAGGTCCTTTAGACTCAAACCACCATTTTCTTTTTCCAGGCAGCACCAATCCCATTTAACAGAGTGGGCCTTATTTTTTCCCCTACCATCTAACCAGAGGAAACCTTTGATCTGCTTTTGAACTTCATACACTTGGTAATTGCTGAAAAACCAAACAAAAGCAAAGTAAAAAGTGTAAGAGGAGAGGATCTTTTGGCAAACTTGAACCCTACCAACCAAAGAGAGGTAGTTCCCATTCCAACTATCCAGTTTCTTTTCAATTCTGCCTTTTAACCAAAACCATATTTCTTTGAGGTTGGGGGAGATAGAGAAGGGGATCCCCAAGTACCTTACTTGTTTGTGAGGCCCTCCCCACTGAAAATCAAACTTGTGCAGCCAAATAGGGGGAGCTTCCTGCCAACCAAGCATAATGGATTTATACTTTGAGACCTTTGCACTAGAGGAAAGAAGAAAATATCAAGCTTAATCATAAGGTTTAAAATATTCTGTTCCTCCAATTCCACAAAAATAGAGGTTTCATCAACAAACTGGATAATCAAGAGCTCATTATTGTCAGGGAGCACCAACCCTTTAACACTAGGGGAGAAGCAATTGTCTCTTAACAAATAGTGTAGGGCATCTGGCACAATTACGAACAACACAGGTGCTATAGGGCACCCTTTCCTGATGGATCTCTCAAACTGAAAAACCTCGGATCTGGATCTATTTACTTTGATTTGAGTAGAAGCATCTTTCAAGAGAGTGCCAATCATATTAGAAAGGTCCTGAGGGAATCCAAAGGCTTCGAGGGCCATTTTAAGAAATGACCACTCAACTCTATCGTAAGCCTTCTCAAAATCCAGAAGGAGAGTGGCAACATTATGTTGAGTGCTCAGCCCAATCTAGAGCCTCCCAACTAGTCAAAAGATTCTCAAGAATGTATCTCCCCTTAATGAATCCAGTTTGGTTAGAGTTAATGAACTTTGGGAGAATATTGGTTAGCCTCAATGCAAGCACCTTATAGGAGACGTTTAACAAGGTGATAGGCCTCTAGTTCCTTATCAAATTTTTGTCACCATCCTTGGGTAATAGCTTGATGAGCCCCTAATTGATACCTGTACCCAATGAGCCTTTGGAGAAGTCTTCCAAGTAGACTTGGTGAAGATCATCACAAATCCAATCAAGGAAGACTTTGTAGAACTCAATTGGGAGCCCATCCACTCCCAGTGATTTTTCTTTGCTCATGGAGGTGATAGTGATAGCTCCCCTGATTTCTTCTTTAGAAATACAACCAAAAAGAAGGGTGCAGTCTTCCTTGGATAGCTTAGAGGGGATAAGACCTTTGATTAGATTCTTGGCATTAGCGCTTACTCTCCCATTATCTTTTGATTTGAAAATCTCTTGGTAAAAGAGGGATAATTGGTGCAAGATATCATCCTGATTAGAGAGGGTAACACCATTAACACAAATTTGGTCAATCTACTCCTTCAAGGCTTTCTCTTTAATGTAGTTAAATTTGTTTTTTGAACCTTTATCTCCATGATTCAACGAGTTAAGTTTGGCCCTAACTTTAAGGCCTGAAATTTAGAAGCTTGTAGCCTCCTAAGAGAGCTCTTGGCTTGATTGAGAGAATCATACAAATTTTCATCCTCAGGGGATTGTTGGATACTGGTTTTAGCAGCAAGGAGGGCATCCTGGAGGAGGTTCTCCTCCCTCCTCCTATCCATGGATATCTTCTTTCCAACGGTCTGAAAAATGATCCTTCAATCTTTAACATTCTGATTCCACCTCACAATAGGGCTAGCATCCCTAAACATCCAATTGTTTATCCCCCTCAGGGTGCTAATGGCCTCAATGCAGTCTTGGTCTTTCAACAAGTTAGAGTTTAGAATGAAATTATCCCTACTTTTGGGACATATTTTGACACCATTGTTGAGGAAAATCCTGGCCCAGATTGGGTGAAGATCAGACAAAGTATAGGGATACACCAACACCTTATTGCCATCATTAAGGGGTTCAAAACTGAAAAAGTCTCTATTGGCATAAAATCTATCCACCTTTTTGTGCATTACACCATGTGAACCAGACACTAGTGATTTCCTTCTTCATGCCCTCTAATGGGTCTTGGATGTTAAGCTTATTTCTCAACTTGGACCAATAATGTTTTTCACTGCCTTGCCATTCCATGTTGATACCACCTATCTTATCTTCCTAACTCTCAATCATGTTGAAATCGCCACCTATAAGCCATGGGACCTTGGGGAGATTGGCTAACCACTTCCACAATTCAATCCTCCCAATATAATCATTAGGTGCATAAACTAAACAAACCCCAAATTTAGAGTCTCCCCTTTGGAAGGTGGCCTAGACGACCCTGTTACAAGGAGAAATACCTGAATCAGTTAGGAAGGGTTTCCACTTATTAGCCATTAGAATGGAAGTGCCACCTTTCCCCCTCTCATGTTGGGAGTAGAAGGAGGTAGAGTTACCCTAGATGAATTTCAATTTGGTCTCAAGAGAGAACCCAATTGCCTTTGTTTCTTGGAGAAGCACAAAATATTTGTCATGATCTAGATTTAGAAATCTCCTCACCACGTATTTCCTGTCTGGGGATTCTAGACCCCTAAAATTCCATGAAGTGCAATTAATTATCATTAGCACCATTGGGGGTTGGGCTCTTTGGTACTCTTGAACATCTCGAAGAATTTTATAGCAATCTCTTCACTCTCCAACCTTTTGGGGGAGGGGATGGCCAACACAATGCTGATATTTTTCCTCTTTCCCTTAGTGACTCCTACACTATTTTTCCTGATTGCAAGCTTAGATCCCCTTTTTCGCCCTCTTTTCCTGTGCTCATTGGATGGGGGAGTGACATCCTTTTCTTTGTCCAATTCCATTCCCTTATTGCTGGCTTTATTAGTTATGCAACCAAGTTTAGCCTCACTAGTGGAGGCATCGAGAATTTTAGGGATCTCCTCATTATCAGCCTTGCTAATATCACTTGCAGGTTCACTAGTTAAATTGGGGGTATCCTTTGATCCTTTGGAAGGGACAGTTTTATCTGCATACCATTTTCTTACCATATTAGCAAGGGAATCAAGTGATTCATCCAGCGGTGGAGAGTTAGTAATTTCCCCATCACTGGGAAGCACCACTTTATTTACCTCAGGAGTGTCTTTTCCAAAAGGCTTTCCATCTCTAGAGGAATGAACCTCTATAGGAAAAACTTGAGAAGAATCATGTATGGTTTCCCTAGAATTGGGAATGATAGTTTCTTGATCAACCAAAACCCCATTGACAAAAGTTCTAATTACTTCAACTTTATTATTATTTTTGAGAATTTCACCTTTCTTTCTTAAATCTTCTAAAACTAATTGTTGAGCATTCTTTTTAGGAACAATATAATTTTTAGTAGAAGACTTAGAAACGACAAGGGAGCAAAGGGAGGGGTGACTGAGACAAAGGGAGGGGAGGGGGGTGATAGGGGAACGGGGTCGACACCAACCAGCTATACCACACGGCCAAGGGCAGGCCCCTCGCTAGTCAATTCACTGAAGGAGGACGAGGGGAATGGAGGCTCACTAGACACAGGGGAACGAGAGGGGGAAGCTGCAAGAGAAGGGGGCTATTGAGGAGGGTTAGAAAAGGATGCAACCATGGGGGTAGAGTTAGAGAAAAAATCACAAGTAGACAAGACGCTAGAGCTAGGGTTAGTAGAAGATGTAGGTACGGGCCTGCCATCCAAACCAACACCCGAGATTCCAACTTGGGTGGCACCAGATGCACCCTTCACAAGCGGGCAATTATTTCTCAGATGTCCCTCTTTACGACAAAGATAGCAGGCCCCCATACCACCAAGGAATTCTATGGGGTACAGATACAAATCATTCTCAATTTTTAAGCCAATATTTTCGGGTAGGTCAATCCACGAATTGAGTGAAAGGAGAACTTTGGAATTCATGTTAGGTAATGTAACCCTAGGCTTGTCGACCTAGAGCACATTACCAAATGGTGCCAAGAGTTGTGGAACCAACATTCACATGTCCTGAGGAATTATTTTTACTAAGAGCCATCTAGGGCTCGAGAGGGCTAAGATCTCATTACAATTAGCACCCAATGTCCAAGGCAGGGCTCTGAACACCGTTTTCCCTATGCTCCAATATGGCTTCTTCAACACTTTAGATTGCATTTTATGATTCTTAAGATAAATTAAAAACAAGCCTCTTTGTATCATTCTATAGAGGGTAATTTGCACATTGAGTTTTTTATTCCAAATAGAATTGAACTAGTTATCAAGATATTTCCTAGCAGGTAGGTTGCTAGGGTCGATTACGGCGAAAAAAATTGCAACCCCAGATAGCCTACCCCTTACACAACTAATATTATTGAGCATATCTTGAGATTTGGATCAATAATAGTGGTGTTAGGAGGGAACTTACCTTCTAGCCCGTCATTGGCTGAAGACTCCTCCTCAACACTTATAGAATCGAATTTTTTTTCCCTCTCCGGACAATCAAGAGTGTCAAAAGCCACAACATCACAAAAAGACATAGGGGCTACAGGATCATTATGGCCCTGGCTGTCTTCCAAAGTGATGCCATCAGAAATGGAGGGGGAAGAACCCCCCTCCATGAAAAGAAACTCCACACATTGGCAGCCTTCAGGCCAGTGAAGACACTAGAGAAGAACCACCAAACAAAGCATACAGGAAAGAAAACAACCCATGAAACTGACAAAAAGGAAGACAAAAAATGCATCCAAATACTAAGGGGAACGAAGGGGGATTACCTGCATGGGGAAGAGCTGGATCTCACCCACAAAAGACCAGTGACGAAACCCTCAGATTTTTCCAAAAGTTGCAGAGCCTTCCAAGAATGCCATTTTTTCTTCCCAATAGTTGTATTTTCTAAATATTGTCCCATTGTCTTTGAGCAACTGAAAAAAATACTCCCTAGTCACCATTGGCCTTATTTTACATCTACAATCCTAATTAATTACAATTTCTAAAAGGGGAATTATGATTTCATTAATGCAATTATAATTTTTAACACCTCAAAATGAATAGGTCCTAGCAATTTAGGTCAAGACTCATTCACCCTTAGGCGAATGTGCCCTCTTTAAGATCAAAAATTCAAAATTTAAACATGTTTGCATCTTAAGGTCCTAAATTCATGTTTTAAGTGTTGACTTGTAATGTTTAATTTTCAGGAAATTAGAAAATTGTCTATAAAAGCAAGGTGTTTTTATCATTTCAATTCCTAGAAGAAAATGGAAAACTTTCATAAGAGATAAGATTATTCTCAAAGGTGTTCAAGAGAACATTTCTCAAGAAGTTTTTGTAGCATTCAAGATCTTGAGAATCATGTCAAAGTTATCAAGCATCATGCATATTTTTGGAGCTAACTGTTGTGTGGTCTCACAACATGCCCCAAGATTGAAAGACTTGGGGACCCAAGCAAAAATTATAACTCTTATGGCAGGAGCTACCAAATTGGAAGATCACTAGAAGGAAAAGAGAAAAATATTTGATAATAAAAGTACTTCGTAATGTAAGTGTTTCGGGCATTGGACACTGGGTTCTAGGAACATGTGAAAAGGTGAAAGGTAATGCAAATTTGAATGGAAGGCTCTAGTATGGTATGAAGGATTATGATATGATGGAGTTATGATATAACCGAGGTCTGGGATAGAAAGTGGGTAAAGCTGAATACCGGGTATCCGGTACCGAGTTATAATGTGAAGTGAAAATGTTAAAATTTTAAATTTATCTAACGATCCTGGTAATTTGGTATATATATGGAGGATTCATGATATGATTTTAAAATGCATGTTGATTATGATATTTTTGTACTAACATTTGAATAACGGTTTTATTTACATGAGATGTTAAATGTTTTTTTTTCTTTTAAAGGGATTTAACATGTGGAATTTGTGATTGTAGGAGATATCGATTGTGATGCAAAGTTTGGGTATGGACGGTCAGGGAAACTTGAATCATGGATAGAATAAATTTTAGTTCAGTTTGATCACTCTGGGAGATTATAAGGAAGAGGGCTTTGAGTCCACTAGAATGCTAGGGATCTTAGTATTTCACATGCGGTGGATACAAATGCCAATTCTTGGGAGAGCCCATTCCCGAGAGTGATAGAACCAGACTCAAGTGATGTGTTGGGGTGAAAATTCTACTTGTTCATTCTAAATATATGGGAAGTCTCTACACATTATCCTAATTCACAGTATCATCCTAGCAAAGATTCAGGATCAACACCCAAAGAGCTTCAATGTGTAATTGGAGTTGACTTCTATTGAATTTGATTACAATTCTCCTATTGGTCACTACATTCCATGTCCTGATTCAAAGTATCATCCTGGCAAAGATTCAGGATCAACACCCAAAGAGCTTCAATGTGTAATTGGAGTTGACTTCTATTGAATTTGATTACAATTCTCCTATTGGTCACTACATTCCATGTGCCTTGACGAGATTGGTCCCTTAAATTTCCTCTCATGTAGTTGTCTTATCCTATTTGAGCCTTGTGTTCTATAAAAGGCCGGAGGATCCTTTATTTTATTTTAAGTTTAGAATTTGTGGATGTTGGAGGAGTATAAAATTTTAAGTTTAGTTCTTTTTCCCCATTTCCTGAACCATTCTGGTGTAAAAATTTGTATGCACATAGACATTAATTAATATCAGAGCTTGTTAGATAGCTACCTATCTCAGTATCTTTTGTAGCTAGTTTTGTTAGTTCGGCTGAACAAGACTATATGCTGCACCATTTAAGGGTGCACACAGAACCTACTTGACGTCCAGAAATGAAACCCTCTCTTTAAAAGCTTGCACTATTTTATATGTAGCTGTGAAGAAATCTAGTGAAGTATAAAGTGGTTTGCTCTGTTTTAATTGATTCTTTGGGGCATCCATGGAGAATAATCAGGATAAACTTTTAATTTTTAGTATTTTTATATTTTGTTTTAGAATAAATTTTATTTTTTTTGAAAATGATCCAAAATCTAAATGAATGGAAGAAAATTTATTGAAAATATTTTGTTTTCCATAAAACTGTTGAATGCTTAATGCTAAATCTACATAAGTGATAGCAAGGAATTTGTGATGTTCATGAAATGTTATAGCAAATCTTTTAGTTTCATGATGCTTGAACTTAATGTTTCAATTTGGAATTCAATACCTAAAATATTCAATTCAAAACCATAGTCCCTTTGAGATTAACAAAAATATCACATTTGTACCCGAGAGCGAACCTAGTGCAACCATGACCTAGTTATCAGAGACTTGGGATTGAACGAAATCCAATCTTTGCCCTGTTAATGCAGAATTCCCCTTTAGGTTGTCTTTGTTCCATATATTTCAAGAAGGATAGGCTCTTTGCAGTCTTGTCTATGAAGAATTTATTTACCTTGTTTGCTGTGAGTAAAATCATCGTCAATAGGAATTGGAACTAGAAGGAGGGCCTCTCTTTGATTTTTTAGGTTTTATTCCCTGGAATTGGAGAATTATACTTTGAAATGCTAATTCTGAGTCTGATAAGAAGCTTGTAAATGAGAGATTGAATGCAAGCTGGTTTTCATTATGGAAGTTGGAAAACTTTGGAAAATATTTAATTAGAAATTTCATCCTTTGAGATTGTTTACTTTTGGAAGTCACCAAGTGTAGGATTCATGATACAACTAATCATGGTGAGCTCGAGTGTGAAATTTTTTAACTAGGGTAAGTTTGGCCATAAGTAAAGTAATTTCGTTAATAGAGGAAGTTCTAACCGCTAAAAGAAAGGGATTGTTAATGAGAAAAATGTTTTTCCCTAGTGAAGTTCGAAATGTTAAAAAATCAACAAATACACCAAAACAGTTGGAAAACTACAATTATTATAAAGAAAATTCTAATGTCTTGCAGGAAAATAGGCAAGAATGTTGAGATTCAGAGATATTTCATCACAAATGAAGAAATTAAATTGATGAATCATCATTTCCTATATATGTGGAAAATACGAATAATGAGAAGAAGTGGGAAAATTGAACGGGAAACACGTGTATCATGCTCCAAGTTGGAAATTCACAAGCTATAAAAAGACATTTTCCTAATTTTATACATGATACATAATATCAAATTTTTACTTTTTCTCTCTCTGATAGCAATATAAATAGTGATATATCTTGGTCTAACAAAATGAAAAGTGAAGAAAGGGTAGAAGATATGGAGATTTTTAGAGGAGGAAGCAAAGAAAAATATGCAGCCATTCATGGAAATGGACCAAGGCTGGAAGAAGGTACAATATGGTTGCATCAGATGAAATGTGTGCAATCGATCTCTACTAAGATAATTTTAGCACATATGAGCCAAAATATGGGTAAGTACACTTTTAAATTTATAATGTTTAAATGCAGAAACTTTAAGATAATTTATTGTTACAATAGAATATTGAAAATTTTGATAAGTGAATTTAAAGACAAACTTGCTGTAATTTGTACCAAAACTATAGAAGAAATTGTTGGTGTGAATAAGTCTTGTACATAGTTTATTCCTTTACAAGGGGACTTAATTCACATGTTAAGTTTACTTAGGATATTAGTTGTCATATCTAGATAAGTATTAGTTGTCTTATCTAGAATTTCCACTTTCCTAGGTAGTTATGAGTTATTTGTCTCATGTGATAGGATTAAGACACTTGTCATGATCTTGTCTTATCCTATCTCTCATCCTTGCCTTTACAAGCAAGGCATCTCTAGCATATTTCGTATTGCATTATATTGCATAGCATTGTATTGTATTGCATTGATCATATTGTATCATACTGCAATCCTTGTTTGGTGGAATAGAATATTCCATTGTTGCTTCTCTCTATCTCTTGTGGAGGTTCTTTGGTGTTGCAGATTGAAGATCTTGGGTTGTTAATTCCAACATGGTATTAGAGCTTTGAATCTGGCAAGCCCCTTCCAATTCTTTATTAGAGAGTTTCCATCAATTTCTATTGTGATTTTTGAGTTTCTTGTATCCTATATTGCATGCTTGCATTTTGGTGAGATATGGTGATTGCAGCGCTTTTGGCTATAGTGGCAGTATTTTAGGCTATCCCATTGCATCCAGGAGGCTCGAAAAAGTCAGATCTAGCTTTTGTTTCACTTAATTTCGTCATCATTTGCAACTTTGGCAAAGAAGGTTTTGGAGCTCAGATCTGGCGAACAAATTTTTACAAGAGCACTTTGAGCAAAAATTAAGCCTTTCATTGCGTTCGGGTGGCTGTTTCTGAGTTTTTTGATATATAATTTGCCTAGATTAGACAAAAGTTGTTTCTGGGGAAATTTTTTTTTACCCGAAGGGCCGTACGGCCCTCCAAGTCGAAGGTACGCAATCGTCATTAAAAAATATATATTTAAAAATTCCTTTTCAGCTTTCTATCGGGCGGTTTTTTAATTTTTAATTAAAAATTTCAATTTTTTTTTTTTTAAGCACTTACAGCGCTTTTGAAAGGCTGTCGGTGTTTTTATTTAACAACCGCAGACTTATTAAAGTCTATGGACTGTTATTAAGTCCGCAACCCTTCTTAACCGCTAGCGGGCGGTTGACAAACTGCCACTACTAGTAGTCCGGTAAACCACCAAGAGGGCGGTGAAGTCTTTTGACCGCCAGGTGGGCGGGTAACATTAACCGCCAACAGTCACTGACGGCCAAGGAACCGCTAGACTTGACCGCCATATGTGACCACACACCATCTGACCGCTAGTGGTTTTCGTAAGTTGACGGAGTTTGTCTTAGCCACCGATGCGGTCACGTGGGTGACCAGGAGCCAGCTTTAGGGGACTTAAATTTTGCGCCCAGATAGTGTTAATCTTTGCTCCTAGTTAGCCTTCAAAGTGCCTAAAATAGGCCTTTTTTTTCAATTTTGCATAACTTTTCACCACGAAGTCAGATTTTTGCAAACAAGATATCGTCGGAAAGCTGGTTCGACGAACTTCACAGTAGTGTAGGTGATTTTTCCAGATTTTGACATTTTATGCCATTTTTTTAGCTTGAAGGTACAAGTGCATTTATTGCTTGTTCTTGGTGTAACTTTTGCAAACGAAGTTGAAATTTGGAAAACTTTTTTTTGAAATTGCTCAGAAAATTGCAAGGAATCTGTTTGTAACCTCAGTTTTCAGTTTTTGCAAGCTCTTTTTTCTAAAAATTGTAAAAATCACCGTGTGCTATAAACGGTTGATTTGAGCTTGTCACTTGTAAAAATTGCAAAATTTGTTCATTGTAATTTGTTGGGGGGGTTGCAAATTGAGTTTTAATACATTCTAGGGGGGTGAAAGGCACAATTTAAGTGCACATAGTCTTCTTTCTTTTGGTGTTCATGGCAGATCTAAGGCAAATTGAACCACTCACTCCACACAATTATCATACATGGAAGCTAAAAATGACTCAATTGTTACAATCTAAGGGTCTATGGCCAATGTTAGATGCAGAACAACCTGAATTTACAATGGATTATGAAAAGTTTGTCCATAGATGTAAAATGGATGAAGCAAAAGGGCTCATTGGCTTACATGTATCTGATAATTTGTTGTTTCATATTTCAGAGTGCAAAACACCTAAGAATGTTTGGGATAAACTTGAAGAATTGTATGGTAAAACAAATCATTTCAGATCCTTGCAACTTCAAGCAGAACTACAATCCCTCTCTCCAGATGCATTTCCTTCAATTCAGGATTTCCTTGCACAATTCAAGATGATTTTGTCACAGTTGAAAGGATGTGGACATGATGTATCTAGTGATGAATGTATCTTCTTGATTCTGTCTAAGTTAAAGGGCCCTTATCAAGTGTTTTCTTCTACTTTCTATTCAACTATGGATGCAATAGGGAAAGATTACAAAATGCCTACATTTGAGTTGTTTTGTGAGTGTCTTACTAGGGAGGAGGCCAAGTTAATTTAGTTGGATGCCTTACCTAATTCTAAGAATCATGCTCTAATGGCTCAATCATCCAAGGGTAAAGGAAAGAACAAGAAGAAGCCCAAAGTAGAATCATCTTCTGGTAGTGAGAATCCCTCCAAACCAAAGCTGAAGAACAATCAGAAGTCCACTTCATCTCCTTCTTCTTCTACCTTTGGAGATTCTTCTTCCAAGTCCAAGAAAAAGAAAGGAGATCCTTGTTCATTTTGTGGCAAATCTGGGCATGATGCATCTCATTGCTTTAAGAGATTAGAGGCCTTAGAGGAAGCTATGAAGAAGCACAATATTTCTGTGGCTAAGCCTTCTTCCATGGGCAAAGGGAAAGCTCTTTCAACACGAGCTATTCATTCATCTTCAGACAGTTGGATTTTTGATTCAGGTGCTTCACATCACATGACCAATTCATGTGATCTTCTTGATTCCATAGTTCATACTTCTACTTCTCAGATTGCAATGGGAACTCTTCACAGATTCCAGTTTTGGGGACAGGCTCCTTTCAGATGCTAGATGGGTGCATTGAGGATGTTCTTCTTGTTCTTGATATTTTAGCGAATCTTCTTTCCATATATCAGATTTGTCATTCTGAAGATGGGAAGTCAGTTGAGTTTACTCCACATAATGTGAATATTAGACAGATGCAGGATCCTAAGAAGGTTGTTGCTACAAGGATAGTTGATCATGAGAATCATTTGTATTGATTTGACGGATTTGAGTCTTCATCGGGTTCATGTTTTGTTGCTCATGCTGATTCAATGAGAAAGCTTTGGCATGAGAGATTTGGGCACTTGAACTACAAATATCTTTAGCAAATGCAAGCACATAACTTAGTGGTTGGTCTTCCAAAGATCACTTGCACAGATGGTGTTTTTCAAGGATGTGTTCTTGGCAAGCAACATCAAGATCCTTTTCCTAAGGGTCAAGCAACACATGTAACCACACCCCTTGAGTTGGTCCATAGTGATCTCATGTCATTCCCAACTCCTTCTTTTTTAGGGGCTAAGTATGTGCTAACATTCATTGATGATTTTTCTCACCGGACATGGGTCTATTTTTTGAAGCTCAAGAGTGAAGTCCTCACCAACTTCAAGACCTTCAAAACATTTGTGGAGAAGCAGTCAAGTTTTTCTCTTCGATATATACTCACAGATGATGGGGGGGAGTATGTCAATCAGGCATTTCAGGATTTTTGTAGTGAGCATGGTATTCTTCATCAGCACATAGTTCCTTACACTCCTCAGTAGAATGGTGTGGCGGAGAGAAAGAACAAGACTCTCAGGGAAATGGCGAATTGTATGATTCAGTCTAGGTCCATGGCTCCTGCCTTTTGGGCCAAAGCTGTCAATTGTGCCAACTATATTCAGAATCATATGCCCCACAAGGCAGTACAGAATATGACCCCTGAGGAGGCTTGGTCTCATCACAAGCCTAATGTATCCTTCTTCAGAGTATTCGGTAGTGAGGCTTGGGCATTCATTCTGAATGGTTGGCGTAAATCCACGGAGAAGAAGAGTCAGCGGTACATATTTGTTGGCTATTGTGAGGATGTGAAGGCATATAGATTGTTTGATCCTAACACACGAGAGGTATATTTTCAACGTGATGTTCAGTTTTTTGAGACCTTCACCCAGTTAGATCCTCCTTCGACTTCTTCTTCATCACAACCTACTCAATCTTCTTCAATTGATGATACTTTGCTACTTGAGGAAGATTTTGATGATGATCTTGATGCACCTCCTCCTCAATCACCCACTAGGCCACGATGGGCTCGAGTTACTCTTGAAGAGGCTGGTCCTCTTGTTGGTGATCCTACAGACACTCGCCGCACTCGTTCTCAGACTTTTGGAATTAGTCTTTTGAGTCATGCAGTTTCAGATGATCCTCAAAAGTTTTCAGATGCTTCTGGTATTCCAGAGTGGGATAGTGCTATGGATGATGAGTATTCTTCTTTGATGAAGAATCATACATGGGATCTTGTGCCTCTTCCTAAGGGAAGAAAGTTGGTTCAATGCAAGTGGGTGTATCGTACCAAGTATGCAGCAGATGGTTCCATTGACAAGTACAAGGCTCGTCTTGTTGCAAAGGGGTTTTCTCAGGTTGAAGGAATTGACTATTCTGAGACCTTTGCTCCAATTGCAAGATGGATTCTATTTTCCTTGTCCTTGCTATAGCTGCATCACAGGGATGGTCAGTATTTTAGATGGATGTGAAGAGTGCTTTCTTGCATGGGGATCTTCATGAGGAGATCTATATAGAGCAGCCACCAGGTTTTGTGTAGGACTCTTCACTTGTTTGCAGGATTTGACATTCATTATATGGTCTAAAACAAGCCCCTCGGGCTTGGTATGAGAAGATGGATAGTTTCTTGCTTGCTTTTGGCTACACTCGTTGCCATTCTGATCCCATAGTTTATACACAGAGACATGGAGAGGATCTACTTATACTTGTGCTCTATGTGGATGATTTGATTCTCACAAGGAGTTCTACTTCCATGATTCAGAGTACACATCGAGCATTGATGGAGCGATTTGATATGACTGACCTTGGTTTTTTGCATTACTTCCTTGGTCTTCAGGTTCATCAGACTTCTGAGGGGATCTTCATTTTCCAGCAGAAGTATGCTCTTGATTTGCTTCAGAGATTTGGCATGGCTGATTGCAAGCCTGCCCCTAATCCATTCCAGTCAGGTGTTGTATTGTCTTCCTATTGCACTACTCCTACAATTGATCCTACCTTGTATCAGTAGTTGGTTGGCAGTCTTTTGTACTTGACACATAGTCATCTTGATATTTCCTTTGCGGTTGGACTTGTCTCTTGCTTCTCAAAGGAGCCTCATGAGAGTCATTGGAAGGCCGCCAAGCGTATCTTGATATACATTTAGGGCACTACTCATTTTGGAATTCACTACACTTCAGGTGCATCTCAGATTGTGGGCTTCACTGACTCAGATTGGGCTGGTGATGTCAATGATCGAAAGTCTACTTCTGGCTTTGTCTTTTTCCTTGGTTCTGGTCTGATTGCATGGTCATGCAAGAAGCAGACTGCTATTGCATTATCATCGATAGAGGCTGAGTATCGAGGTGCCGTGTTGGCTAGTTAGGAGGTTTTGTGGCTTCATCAGTTGATGACTAAGTTTGGATTCCCTTCCACTCAGCCCACTACTCTTTGGTGTGACAATAAAAGTGCCATTCATATCTCTCGCAACCCAGTGGAGCATCAGTGGACTAAGCATATTGAGATCCACATGCACTTCATTAGGCAGCTCATCCAAGATGGTGTTCTCAGCTTGGAGTATTTGCCTACAGATCAGCAGGTTGCAGACATCTTCACTAAACCTTTGGCATCACCTCGTTATCTTTAGTTGCGATCGATGCTTGGGGTGAAGGAAGTTGTCCTTGGGGGGTCTTGAGGAGTCCTTCCTTCATTAGTTTTTTCTTTTGGAGAGGAGTTTTCTCCCACAGGGTTTTTCTCCTTTTCTCCGCTTGTGAGAGTTTTTCATTTTGTACATGGGTACCTCATCAGGCCTAGTTGCTGGGACCCATCTTTTGCATGTATGCATTGGTTTGTACCTCCCTAAGTTGCACTTAAGGGGGGGTGTTGGTGTGAATAAGTCTTGTACCTAGTTTATTCCTTTACTAGGGGACTTAATTCACATGTTAAGTTTACTTAGGATATTAGTTGTCATATCTAGATAAGTATTAGTTGTCTTATCTAGAATTTCCACTTTCCTAGGTAGTTATGAGTTATTTGTCTCATGTGATAGGATTAAGACACTTGTCATGATCTTGTCTTATCCTATCTCTCATCCTTGCCTTTATAAGCAAGGCATCTCTAGCATATTTGGTATTGCATTATATTGCATAGCATTGTATTGTATTGCATTGATCATATTGTATCATACTGCAATCCTTGTTTGGTGGAATAGCATCTTCCATTGTTGCTTCTCTCTATCTCTTGTGGAGGTTCTTTGGTGTTGCAGATTGAAGATATTGGGTTGTTAACTCCAACAGAAATAGCCATAGAAATTGAACTAAATTGCTTTATTAGAGTTAATCTTTTGTTATGTTAGAGTTAGGGTAGTTAGGGTTTGTTTTCTTTTTGTAGGGTTTTGTGTTTGTGTTTGTTTTCTTTTTTCATTTTTTGTTTTTTTATTTTGTTTGGCCTCTGCATTAGCAAATTCTACTTAAACCTATCTTACGCATGAGAGTTAATTTAAATATTTGCAAAATTGACCTTGATTCACCTCCAAGAGGTCCACCTCCATCTAAGCAACCACCACCCAAGAGGCAGAGGATTGATGTAGGAGGGGTAGTTGATTACCCTGAGTCAAAAGAAGATGACATCCTTGTCACACCAGAAGAGGTGCAACAAGGAATGCCTTCTCCTACAAGGGAAGTTGCATTAAGCACAAGAGAGAGCAACCTCACACTGGGAAAAGTTGATGTTAGTAGCTTAAGTAATGCTAATGATCTAAGGCACGGGGTTTGCAAGACATTTTTGGAAGATAATTCATTTGTGCAAACCAAGGCATTCAAGGATTTTGTATGGAGAGCTAGAAGGCTCTAGAATATGTAGAAAAGGTTGCAAAGGAGAGGAGCTTACATCCAAAACTTCTTGAGGAGGTTGTGTAGGAAAATGTGAGGAAGATGATGAGGAAGGAATTTCAAAATATCACACCTGAAGAAGGTAGAGAATTAGTGCATAAAAGTGAGGTATTATTGCTGCCAAAATGGGATATTGCAGATGCAATTGTGTTGGAAACAATAAGGAGGCATGAAAATACCTTATTTTAAACAAAAGAGGAAGCCAAATTGACATTGCAAGGGTCATCCTTCAGTGAAGAATGTGATGCCTCGACCCTTTGGTCATTATCTCTGGGGTATAGAAATCCAAAATTTGTAGAGCCAACAAACTTTAGTGGACAATTAATTATTAAAAGAGTCTTTGACACTCCAGCATTAGAATCAATGGAAATGGAAATTAATGTTGCTAAATTCACAAAGGAAATAATGAAGAATGTCACTATAGAGAGAGACTTGTACATAAGAAATCACAATGAAATCAATGATGAATATAACAAGAGTCAAAAAAGGGTTGTTGAGTTGGAAATATAGTTGGCATTGTTCAAGCAACAAGTAGAAACACTAAGGATCCATGGCCCATCAAGTTCAAGTTATGCAACACCTACTTCCCCAATTGCACATCCCCAATCTCCTCCTCCCCCACATGAGAAATCCTTAGCAATAATGCCATATAATTTGGGTCAAGAACCAATTGCACTTGAGGAGCCAAGCACATCAGGTGCAACTCCCTCAAATGAGCCCACAAAGGAACAATTGCTTCTACAAATTGAGGTATACAAGAAACTGTTGTCACATGTTCATGACATAATGTATGAGAATAATTCAAAGATTATTTATACTGTTCTGAAGCATATGAATAAGAAGATTCAAAGTAAATTGAACAATTTTCATTCAAATTATTCTTTAATGTTGCAAGCAATAAATTTGTCTCAAAGAGACAAGGATTTGGCTACTCTGATCATGGGCAGATGGATCCCCAAGTTTGATAATTTGAAGTTCATAGCATTTGGGTCTGCACATCAGAAGGATAAATATCCAAAGATTGGCCCAGCATACAGATTTGTTAATGAAATTAAGGAACAAAGGTTTCAAGGGTATGCTGCTCCTTTGGAAGTAAAAATAAGAGAGTTAAAGGCAAAATTTGATGAGGTAGAATTGGTATTATTACCTGATATTCAACATACATATGATGAGGTAAAATCTCTATAGGCATGGAAAGATCAAGTGGATATGACTACTGCTACCCAAGCATCCTTTATATGTGAGAATGTTGATATTGATGTATTGAAAAATACTCTTGAGAACTTGTCTTTCACCATTAGTTTCTTGGAAGATTATGACAAAGAATCCAATTTTGTAATGGATAAATATGCTCCTTATAGAAAGAGGATGGTTGAACTCTTGGGTTTCAATTGGCCTTCTCAAGGAGAATATGAATTGTGGAAGAAGACATTTATTGATGAGTTGGAGTTATAGGAATAAGGATAGAGAACATATATACATGGTCAAGTATAATGCAGGTCTGGCCTTAGAAATTGTAATGTATAAAATATATGTTTCTCCTTATTTCAAAATGTGACAGATAAATGTTGACCGTTGGTGACTTGGACTAGTGTTGGAAGCTGACATGGATATTGATCCATGTGGTTCTTTTCCTTTTGCATGCATTTTTGTATTTTGCTGAGGAGGAAGATAAAGATGCTTCAAAGGTTTGAAGACCACTCTCTTCAAAAAACTTCCTTTTGGAAGGCATGAGAATCTCCACCGATTGAAATGCAACCCTTGTCTCATATGAGAATATGTATTCAATTTGTTGTAACCATTCCTCATGGAATGATTGGTTTAGGTTGTCAAATGAAAATGTGACAAGTGTACTTTTGGTCTGAAGCTTATTTTGCTCCCTTGTTTCTGATAAAAGGGAATTTAGGGTCATTAGTGGGGGTCCCTTTTTGAATTCTGGATTTGAGAAATGCAAAGGTATAATATATAGAAAATACATTTTGAGTTTTTATGTTAGGTTTTGAGTCAAGTAAATAAATCTTGTAAATTGTATGGTTTTCAAGCATGTTTGAATGAACAGTGAAAACCTTTGAGTCTATTGTTTCTCCATCTATAATACTTCATATGAATTATTAATGGAAACCCGATCAATGATCTTTCATTATTAAAGTCCATTGTTGTTTTGCAGTGAAATATGTTTTAATTCTACCTTCGATTTAATGAATCGGTTAAAATACCTTGATTAAAGCATGAATTCATATGAATGTTTAGTGGATCTGATAAGTAGTCATAAAATATGAGCATCTAATATGCATATTGCAATGCAATTAGACAGAGATCATGGTTGTTTGAAATTAAATTTACCTTACAGTTCTGTTTATTGTGATTTGACTCCTTGCCTTAAGATAAGACACTGATTTAATAAGTGTTAAGTGCTTTTCCTGCTGTTCTAGTGTTTAAATTTGAGAACAAGATTCATAAACAAGTTTACAATCTATTTCTTTAGTGTGTAGTTGGTATGATGTTCTATTCTCAGCATTAGGTGTTTAATCCCTTTAAAGAAATTTCCAGTTTCTTGAAGGATTTCATCTAATCAACATTTCAATGGGAATATATCTATTTAATATACAATGTGTGATATAATTGTTTAGAAGATTGTAGGATACACATTGTGGGAATACCCTCCTAGGTCTTGTAGAGCCCAAAGTGTAGGAGGGAAGCATTATTGCTTCCTCTCGTTCGTTGGACAATCACCTCATGAGTATTCAAGAATTGAATCTAGCAAATTCACAGATGCTCGGTGATATTTTCTTGGTTTTTTAAAAACAACCAATAGGTTGGTGACTCTACTAGGGATACGTTTGATAAAGTTTATTCTCCAGTGTCCCTTGTCTAGGATCACTATGATTTATAGTGATGTTTATCCTTAGAGCCAGTCTATTTGAAGTTTCTATTAACCATTGCCCAAATTTGTTCTAAATTTCCTATCATTTATGTGTTTAGAATTCATTTCCCAAAGTTCAACCAAAATTCCTTCATATTTGCAAAGGCATGTTTGAGCCCGTAAAGGTTAATGTTAAATCTCATACCAATGTGAGGGGTCTTGTAAAGTTTTGCATAAAATCTTAGCAAAATTGCTATAAATTCATCTTGATCAATTTGGGTGGTGACTTTGAAGTCTCTGCACCAGTGCATGCCAATACATGAAGTTATCAAATACATTAAGTAGAAAATAGAAGAAAATTGAAGAGGTTGATCAGAGCAAAGAAAATACAAGCACAAATGTGAGAAACCTGTGCAATATGAAGAAACATCTAGATCAAAGACTAGAAGGACAATTACCAAATAAATCTCATGAAAAATGGAAAGCAAAGGATACAAGAACAAGTAAGCCTACTCCTCATCCAAGTCCTGAGCATGAAGTTCATTCTAATTCTAGTTCTAAACATGAAATAAATTTGTTAGAGTTAAGTGATGATGCTTCTCCTAAAAGAGGGAAATTTACAAGAAAAACTGTTGTGAGTGAGCAACGTTCAAATCAAGGCTTAACAATTATGATACTACCTTACCAAGAGAGGAGGAAATCTTCAACATTTGATGTTTAGCAACTTAGAAGGGAATCATTAAGATTAGATGAAAATAGGATAAGGAGGGATAAGGAGACAAAAGAAAGGATAAGGAATGCTATGGTTGAGAGAGATATGCTACGAAGAAAAGTTGAGAAAATGAACTAGAATAGTTAGTAGCTCAATCTACCCATACAACTGGTCCTATAGTTAGAGAGGTTGTACGTAGGGATCCTATAACTACCTCATCCAAAAATTCTTGTGTAAATACATGGACCAATCTTGTTGTGACAAATTTGGTTGCAATTGATCCTGTCCTTAGTAATACAAATTTTGTTTACCAGACCATCAATAAGGGAAATAAACCTCTTGGGGGTGTGAAGATAAGTGAGGGAGGTACCTATCAGAGGGAAACAACACATAATAATACTGATTCATTGGATGATAGGTTAATAAAGGAAAATGAGGAGTTGCAAAAAAGAGTGAAGGAGATGGAACTGCTAGACGCGAAAATAGAGATGAAGAAGAAACTAGGTTTCTGAGAATCTACCATGAAAGATTCTATTCCTAAAACCCAAATCCCTCATTCACGTGCATCATCTTCAAATACTCATTTGAATGATAACCCTTTGTATAATACAAATCATTCCACTTCATCTTCACAACTAGAAAATAAGGCTAGGACTAATCAACAACATGATCAACATGATTCCCAACCAAGAGTAGTTGGCATTGGAAGGCTTAAAAACAATGAAGGGAGAAGGAATCATGAAAATAAAAATGAACAAGAGGGACCCTTTCCAAGAAGAAAAATTCCTACTAATAGATATAGGAAATTATTCTTTGATAGAATCCAAGGGTATCCAAATCCTATTCCTGACAATGCAAGGAAACATTTACCTAAGTTCACCAGTAACAATGCCTTTAGTGGTGAAGATCACCTGAAAGCCTTTCAGAGTTTTGTTGAAGATTTTGATCTTTGGAATGATGATGTTTCAATAAATTATTTCATGCAATCCTTGACTAAGGATGCTAGAGATTGGTATAGAGACTTTCCTAATGCAATTATTGATTCAAAAGATGCTTTCTATAGAGTTTTTAGAGAGAAATATGGAGACAAAACCTATCCTAGGTTTAAGCTAAATGAATTCAACAACATCACAAAAGGACATAATGAAATGGTGACTGAATTTAATGCAAGGTTTTAGAAGGCCATGACTAGAGTTGCAACTTATTTAAGGCCTAATGAAAGTGCATGCTTAGTGGTATATTGTAATGCATTTGATTCAAAAATATGCTACTTAGAAACAAAAATCCAAAAACTCTAAGAGATACATATAAAATGGCAGTCCACATAGAAAATAATAGAAGAGCATCAGGTAAGGTAGGGAGAGGAGATGACCCTAAAAATTTGAAGAATCTTAGAGCTCAAAATGAAAAAGCTAGTAAAGTTGCAGCTCCTAATGAAAAATTAGATCAAATTGTCAATTTTTTGCAGAAGGTGGAAAAGAATGAGAAACCTCAGCCCCAAATAAATGATAGGCCACCTAGGTTGCAAGATTATCCCTATCACACTAATTGGAACAATGGAAACCTAGTTCACAACAATCAAAAGAATATCCAAGCTCAAGGAACACTTGATCCACTACAAAAACATTCTATGAATGTCACTGAAGATTTTCCATGGTGCATGGTATGTCAATTACCTCATTCATCACAACAATGTGTTGTTGCAAGATCTATAGAGGAGTCACAAGATGATCAAGGAGGTTTTGATTCCCTCATGATCAAGATGAAATAGTAAATGTGCTCCTGACTACATCAAAATTCACCTACAATGATTATTCTTCTAATGATGAGCTTGTTAGAGGTGATGTTGATGTGTAAAGGCAAGAAGTGGGTGTATACCATCAGTAAGTGTTCTTAGATGAAGAGAGTGACATTGATTGTAACATTTTCAATCTTGAGTTAGATGACATTTGTTTGAAGAGACCATCAAATGAAGAAATCTAAAATATGACAATTGTATTAGCTACTCAAGCAAGAAATACTTATCATCTAAGAAACAGAGTTGTGAATGGTGATCAAGGTAAGCCTGGTAGCATGTTCATCAAAGAAAATAATGTAGCTGACAAAGGGACCAAGATAGAAACCAAGAAAGAGGAGGCAAAAACCAAAGAAAGTAAATGAGCTAGAATTTGGGCTAAAAAGGGTGATAATGTCAAGATATATGGGGAATTTATTTCCCCAATTGTAAAGGCTAAAGAGCAAAAGCATAGTGTTGAAAAGAGTGAAAAAAAATGATAAGATGATGGACAAGGATATAGTACCTCTTGAATTACCAAAGTATGTTACTGTGAATATGTTTCAAATGTTGTCTCAAGTTAAGGTTACAGTCCCACTCTTGGAGATGATGAGGATTGATGAAAATAAAAGCAAGACAGTTACCCTCATTAATGATGTAGCTATGGCCTCTAGTGACAAGACAACGAATGATCCACCCAAAGTGAGAAAAAGTCAAGAAAAGAGTGATGAAGTGGAAGGAGCAATTAGCGAAAACTCTAAAATATACTTGGGAACTACAATTATTACATGCCAAAGTAAGGTCAACCCATTTTTTCTAAGTTTGATTATTGATGGGAAGTTGCTCAAGAACTACATGATTGATTCAAGAGCCTCTTCTAATGTTATGCCAGTGGAAATTATGAAGGAAATGGGTTTGAACGTGGATAGCACTTATGTAAAGTGTTATGCTATGGATTCAAGAAAAGTACCTATCATAGGATTAATTAATATGGTCCCATACAAGCTTGCAACATTCCTTGAGAAGGAATTATACATGAGTGTCATAGTGGTGGACATCTCGCCAAACTATGAAATGTTGTTGTCAAGAAACTGGAGTGCATCCATGGGTGGGAGCATGAAATGAGGTTTATCATATGCTACCTTTTCCATTGATTAAAATGATGTAAAGATTGTTAGAGAATCAAGAGCTCACCATATGATTGAGTATGTAAAAGAACCAACGAGAATTCAATTTGTGGATACTAGTTTGGATACTTTTAGAGTTGAAGAGTTACAACAAGAAGCAAAAGTTTAGCCTATAACACTTGATAGAGAAGTCATAGATGTGTCACAAGAAGATGCACTCTCTAGACCATGTATTTCAATGCAGCTTGTTCCAAGGAGGGCTCAGGTACAAGAGTTATCCTGATTTCCTCATAAGGTAAGACATTCAAATACTCTTTCTTGTTAAAATTCACCTGCACAAACAATGTGGCTGAATATGAAGATTTTCTACTTGGTTTAAGGTTAGCTTCAAAGAATGGAATAAAAATGCTAAAAGTATTGGGTGATTTTGAATTAGTGGTATCCCAAGTTAGGTCTAGGTTTATTTCCAAAAATAAAAGACTTAAGTAGTATAGGAATGTAGTTTGGGATAATATTAAAGATTTTGATGCTTTTAACATTGATTGGCTAGAGAGGGGAAGGAATGTGATGGCAGATTTGTTAGCAAACCTTACCCTTAGACTAGATGATATCGATTTTTCTGGTATTTCAAAAGTAGAAGTGCAAACTTAGCCTACAATAGCTAATACTATCTACAATTGGCATGTATTTGATGATGATAAAGATATTTTGAAATTCTTGCAATGCATTGATTAGTATGAAAGTCATGAAATAGACTTCGGAGCATTGGTGGTGGAGGTTGATGGTAAAGAAATATTGTTTGGCAATGAAGTTATCTAATTGAAAAAAAACAAGACTCCTAAAGGGTTGGTTGCATTAGAAAGGGTTTTTGATGGCCCTGGTAAGACAAATGCTAAGCAGACATCTCACAAGGAAGATTTGGAAGAGATTAATCTTGGAACTAAGAATGCTCATAAGAGGGTATATATATGAAAGAAAATAAAACCACATATTAAAACCATGCTGATTTCTCTACTGAGAAAATATAGACATGTGTTTGCTTGGTCATATGATGACCTAAAAGCTTATAGGGAAGATCTTTTTCAGCATGAGATACCTTTGAAACCAGATGATAAACCTTTTAGGCAGAAGCATAGACCAACAACTCCAACATTGTAGCCTAAAATGCAAGAAGAACTCACGAAATTAAGGGATGATAGTATTATCAAGCCTATACGGCATTCCTCATGGGTTTCTAATTTGGTTCTAGTTAGGAAGAAGAATGGTGACCCGAGACTCTATGTGGATTTTGGGAATTTGAATGTATCATCCTTGAAAGACAACTACCCATTGCCTAACATGGAGGCTATTTTGTAAAAGGTGATAGGGTGTGAGTTGTCAATGATGGATGCCTTCTCAGGCTATAACCAAGTTATGATAAAAGAATCTGAACAATATAAGACTACATTCACTACACCATGGGGAACCTATGTGTATGTAAGAACACCATTTCATTTAATCAATGTTGGTGCTACATTTCAAAGAGATATGGATATGGCCTTTGTTGATTTCATTGATTTATTCCTAGCCATATACCAGGATGACCTAACTGCACATAGAAAAAAGGAAGAGGATCATTGTATGCATCTGGAAAAAGATATTTATTAGAGAATTGGAATATGGAATTTCCTTGAATCTTAAGAAATTTTTTTTGGCTTTAAGGAAGGTAAGCTTTTAGGGAACATTGTCTCTAAAAATGGGGTTAGGATTGATCTTGAGCATGTGGTAGCAATAGATAAAATTCCATAGCCTAAAAAAGTAAAGGGAATCCAATCCTTCTTTGGGAAAATCAATTTTGTGAGAAGATTTATCACCAACTTTGCTAAGATTGTCAGACCTATTTCAAAGATGTTGAAAAAAGGGGAAAAGATAGCATGGATTGAAGAACCCACTAAAGCTTTTCAAGATCTAAAGAATTCCATCAAGGAGGCATCTGTGCTCAAGTCTCTAGATTACTCAAATCCATTCCAATTATTTAATTTTGCTTCGTTTAATACTGTGGTAGGAGTACTACTATAGAAAAATAATGAAGGCTTTGATCAACCTATTTCTTTACTCAACAAGTCTTTGTAGGTTGCTGAACTTAAATATGATGCAACAGAAAAGTGAGCCTATGCATTAGTTAAGGCTATAAAATATTTTAGAACATATCTAATGGGAGCATCTATGGTGGCATATGTTCCAAGTGCTACAGTCAAGGATACTTTAAACCAGAAAGAAACCACAGGCCAAATATGCAAATGGATCAATAGGATCCAGGAGTTTAATATTTCAATGTGTATATTACAAAATTGGTAAGAGGTCAAGGTTTGGCTAAATTGATGGATGAAACCAACTTAGAAGAAAACAAAATAAATCAAGTAGAACATGCAAATGTTGCACCTATGTGTGACATGCAGACCTATGGGTGGTATAGGAGAACTGTGGAATAGTTGCAAACTATGCAACGTCCTAAAGGCATGCCTAATAATGAGAAAAAAACCTTAAAGCTGCAGGCCATTAAATATATTATGATTGATAATGAAATTTGGTGGAGAAGCCCAAAGGGTGTATTACTTAGGTGTGTGGATGAAGATCAGTTAGAAGAACTCCTAAATGAAATGCATAATGGAGTATGTGGAGGTCATTACATGGCAAAGGCCGCTACTCATAAATTACTAAGAGCAGGATTTTGGTGGCTAACTGTGTTTAAGGATGCTCACAAATTTTTCAAGAAATGTGATGCATGCCAGAGATTCACTAGTTCAAGTTGAAGTTCTTAGGTAATTTTCCACTTAGACCTATTTTAGTTCAGGCTCCTTTTCAACAATGGGGCATTGACTTTATTGGTGAAATTTTAGAGAAGTCTAGTGGGAGGAACTCTTGGATACTTGTTGCAATAAAATATATTACAAAGTGGGTGGAAGCAATCCCCACAAGGAAAGCAACAAGTAAAGTAGTGATTGAATTTTTGATGAACAACATATTGAGTAGATTTGGGGTCCCAAAAAAGATTATTTTTGATAATGCCATGTGTTTTTTAGATTAGAGGAATTCACTAATTTTTGTAGTAAGCATGGAATAAATATGTCTTAAACTCATACCCTTATCACCCCCAAGGAAATGGAAAAGTAGAATCCAACAATAAGAGTTTGGTGAAGATCATCGAATGAGTGATTGAGAAGAATAAAAAGGCATAGGATTCAAAGTTGCAAATTGCACTATGGGCTAATAGGACTACTGTCAAAAAGGTTATTGGAAAATCTCCCTTCAACCTTGTGTATGGCATAGAAGCGAGGATACCCTACAACAACTTGTTGAAAATGTACAAGTTTGTTTAGGAATATGACACATATATTTGTGATGAGATGCAACACAAAATGGAGGAGTTAGCTGAGCTTGATGAAACTAGAAGAGAAGCTCATAAAAGAAATAAAAAACTACAACTTCAAGTTAAGAATCTATATGATAAGAAAGCCATTGAAAGGAATTTTGAAGTGGGAAGAATGGTCTTGATGTGGAATGCAAGGTCAGAAGACAAAGGAAAACATGGAAAATTTGACCCTCTGTGGCTAGGCCCATATCTGATTGCAAATACACATGGAGAGGATTCATACTTGTTGCAATTATTAATGGGTGAACTTCTTGAACTTCCAGTACATGGACAATTCTTGAAGTCTTATTTCTCTTGAAATAGGTTGTTTTCCATGTACACTGTACAGTCTTGTAATTATTGTATATACGTTTGGTGTGTTTTCTTCTGGTTGCATCTATTTGCCTTGTCCTAGAAAGCTCCCTGGTTTTTATTTCTCTATGTGGTCTGCTTCAACCATGAGATATGAATTCTTACCATACCTACCAAGTGTATGCATACCCGATCTAGAGCCACTAGTGGAGCCTCTAAATTTTGAGTAGAGGATGTGTACGATGGAGCAAAGGTAAGTAGAGGATGATAATGATCTATGAGAAGACCAACATAAGAAGGTTAGAACCCATGTACCTACATGTTGAAGTCTATGGAGCAATCTTTGATCCTGTTCTATGAGAGAGCAATATAAGTTTTGGTGTGTCTAAAGAAAATCCCTTCTTTTTATCTAAATATAGAGGTGTGGAGAAGCATGAATCTCTTTTAGATCATGAAGGAAGAAGTCTGTGACTGTATTTTATTTATTTAAGCTACTATTTTATTGTGAAAGTTATGGGTTGAATGTATATTTACTATTCTCATTTAAAGATATATGTTTCTTGTAGCATGGGGTATATAGAGGGGAGTGCAAGATTCAATTGCATGCTATCATTTAGTAACAGATGTTGAATATCTTTCCATAGAAATAAAATATCTATTTGGTTTGAGTTGTTTCAACTCTTTCTTGGAATGATCTGTTTGTAGAACAATCAAATACTCATACCATAGAAATTGTAGGCAGCTTTAATATGAGAAGTAATGCCAAAGCAAGGACACTATTGACATTGGATATGTAAAGGAGACTTCTGCCAAGTCAAAGCCTATTGGAAAGGATCCTAGACAACTTTGGAGCAAGGAGACATTATTGTTATTACTACCGATGCAATTGGATGCTTCCATTTAGAAGGTATTAGCCATCTTTCTTGAAGGAAAGAGGACTGAGTTTATTTGAAACTATTTTATTGATCCATTTGGAGTAGTTTCATTTGGAATATTTAGTGGAATTCATAGAAATATCTAGATCATGGGTGCCCACTGATCAAGGATTTTATCAAGTTTTATTTTGGTAGTGTCATCATGGTTATCAAAGTTACCAATGGATCCTCAAGGAGTTATGTTGAGAATTTTGAGGCTATCTTTGCTACACTTGATGAGACCTCCAAAGACTCATCAAAGACATCAAATGGATAAAGATTAACACTTTATTGAAGGTTGGTGGCATTGGAGGATGGGGGAATTTCCATCATCTCAAGTAAACTTCTCACTTTGAGATGATGCTTTGCATGAGAAGCATTTTTGGCTTTAATTTCTTGCTTTTCCTTGTTGTTGCTAATAGATTTGAAGAATACATATATTGTGAAGTTTAAATTTTGGAGATAGGTAAGAGATTTGGTGTAGAGATCAATATAGATGGTTGTCCAGTGAGCTTACAAGCCTGTGATTGAGAATTATACCCTTTTGAGGGTCTTCAGACAACTTGATATATTGTCAAATGATAGGAGCATGCGAGAGCATCCAAGATGAGTTCCTAAATAATAGAAGCACATGGAGCACCCACATGGAAGGTGGAACCCATATTGAGTTTAGTTAACTATTTGGAGTAAGAGATAACACTTCCAAATGCATGTAAAGATACTGGGAGTTAGGGTTTGATGTTTTCATGCATGAAGTATAGTTGAGTTTAGTTAAGATCAGTTAAGTACAATTTAGAATCAGTTTAGTTTAGTTTAGTTATGGTTCAGTTATCTTTAGTTAGTTTTAGTTGAATGCTAGTTGACTTCAGTTAACTTGGAATGCATGACTAATGACTCGAGTTGCATGAAAGATAACATGCGATTTCCTTAGTTAACATTGGATGACCATTCTTGCATGAATGGTGGAGAGATATATTTCAGTTAACATAAAATGACTTGGACCCACTTTGGGTGCCCAAGTTGGCTTCTTGGAATTAACTCCTTTGCATGTTAAGATATTTCAAAAGGCTAAGTTAAGTGGGCCCATTCTTGGGTGCCAACTTTGAGGATAAGGCTTGAAGATATTTATGGAATAAAGGTTGAGTTACTAATTCAGTTTAGGATGCCTAAATGGATGAAGATGATGATTTGGCATTGTTCAAGTCACGGTTAAAATCTACTTGGAAGAGATAGGCGTACCTTTTAGGAGATAGGGATTGAGCTTTGTAATTGTAAGTTTAAAAAGTTGATTATTGCCTATATATCTCAAGCAAGTTGAATAGAGTTTGTATCAGTTTTATTGCAAGTTGTGAAGAAGATTTGGTGAAGGAAAAAGAAGCATGAACTCAAGCAAGAATTGGAGTTATTGTAATATACTTTAGAGATTAAATAATACTTTGATTCTTGGTGGAGTTTTTTCTCAAAAGGGTTTCTCCATGGTATATGTTATGTATCTTCTAATATCCTATCTAATTCTTCTACAAATTCTTTCATCATTCTACAAATGACAAAATGAATTAATCAGATAATCACCCACAAAGAATCTGTAACAACGAATACATATTTAGATCAACAAGTATAATAGTTTTACAAAGTATTAAGCTACATAAACACCTCAATTTTCAACATTTGGTATCAAAGATGAGGTTGGGTAGAGTATTGGGATGCCTTTATCTTAAAATATTGGAGATTTTTTGACTGTAGTGGGAGCTTTTACTATTTTTTTGTTATTGCTGATTTTGGAAAATAAGTTTGTTACAAAGAGGTATATATTATTTCTTTAGAGGATTGTTGTCATGTGTCATTGATAGCTTGGATTCACAGGTTTGGTGTGAGCTTATGACATAAATGTGGTTTTGATTATGTGCATCATGATGCCATGGGATTGATTAGTATCACGGTTCAGTGGGAGCATTTGGCAATGAAGTGGATTCTTGGTTATAGGATGGTTTTGTTATTATGTCATGGTATACTCTTGATTAGTGGTTTAGAGTTGTGGAATGGTACATGTTATGATAATTTTGATCATGAGGAAATTCCTGAAATTCCATATGCTTTTGACAGTGATGGTTCGATGTTATCTTGTTGCCATGTATAGCTCAGTATCATAGTTTAGTGGGAGCTTTGGTAGGATATAGTGATCTTCATGAAGAGGATGGTAGTCATGATGACATGTGTGAATCAGTACCATGGTTCAATGGGAGTTGTTGGAAGTGATGTGGATGCATCATTGGTAAGGTTATCTTCAGGTGCTTGGGGATATGTTTTCTTGGTTTAGAGTGGTTGCTAATATGTCATGGTTTACTCTTGTTGCATTTAGAGTTTGACATGGTTCTCTTGAGACTAGGATGTTTAAGTATGTTATGGTGCATGTGATCTCCTAGGAGGAGATGGTTAGATCATGGATGTCAATTTTATGTTCAATATTGGAGCTTTGAAATTGATCTTGTGTAGTTCTCTTAAGTATTGGGTACATTAATCATTTGCTTGATTACTTCATGATAGTGCTATGTTGCATTTGGAGTTTGGCATGGATTAGTTGGTTACAAGTCCTCATGGATACTTGGAGAAATAGGCGAGGCTTAAGTTCTCTTATGGTAAGTGATATATGTTGGAATAGTTACTAGTAAGAAAAGATATTTTCAACAGAAAAGATTGAGGAGCCTACACCTTGGTTGAATGTGAGTTCAACACACTTGGTGGTTTCACATGCCTCCAAAGAGGTAGTTTGGATACATAGACTTGGGAAAGGTATTGGTTTTAATTGCAAGTAAGTTAAAATTGAATGTGATAATTAGAG
>VDFB02053788.1:0-24021 GCA_007258455.2 Sequoia sempervirens
ACTTAGATCCGCACAACGACCATAAAGAATAAAAACCAAGATATAATCCATAACCAAAATAATCATTAACAAATACAACACATACATGATAAAGCATTGATAAGAGACCATCTAATTACATAAATACAACATATGCATGATTAACTTAACACATTGAATAACAACTGCCAATAGCCACATAAGATTTAACGTTACATTACAATACAATGATCAAGATGCACAATGATACAAAAGTGGTCCCAATCATAAATGGAAACCATACACGAGATAACATGATACAAATGAATACAAAATATCACAACTGGCTCCAAGACAAATACAACTCTGGAGTCACTGCATCTGCTCCAATCCGCACCTCTCGATCCTCGACTGGGGACCCAATGGGGTGCTTAGCACGTTCCACCCGACCATGTGAGTCCGAAGACCCACCCCCCATGCTAGGAGCTGACAATAAGAGTCCTCAACCAAGAACATCCCAACACGGAATCACAAGACTCACAACATACAAAAGTATCATAAAACTCAAGGATTACAAGAGTCCATATAATAACTTAAAGTCGCAAATCCCAACACATAAATCAAAGCAATGACCAATAAGCAAGTAACCAAAGAATGATCAAGAAACACTTACAATTCAAATCACAATTAAACAATATAATAACATCACATCACAGTATCATAAGATATAAGATTGTAAATCAAATATAAATGAGATCATACAAGACCGAAAAACATACTAAAGATGGATTAAAACAATAATCATAAATCAATTTAAATCAATTTAAAACAACAATCTAAACCAACTCCCATAACCTACTTCCAGAGGAACACAATAAAGTAAAACACATGGGCAACTAGGGGAGAGTGTCATCGCATAGCCCACATGGGTTCTCCTAGCCCTTCCTCCCAAACTGAGGCGCCAGCCCCCATCTATGGATCTCCTGTGCTCTTCCTCCCAATTGGAGGCGCTGGCACCATAGGGTAGCTCATGCGGAGCCATAGACCTCTCATGAAAGGCAAGGTCACGACCTTGCCAACCTGACCTTCCTCAGGCCTTCCATTAGTCTCACAGAAGCACTGTGAGGTAAGGCATCATTTTATTAATCTTATATTGATATTTATCCCAGCCCTCCTAAGTTAATTATTAGGTTTTCACTTGATTACCAACTCACTCGTGGGTTCTCCTGTGCTCTTCCCCTTACGCGGGGTGCCGGCCCCCACGAGGAGCCACTCTCCCTAGAGACCCAACAACATAAAAAATCAAGGGTTGTACCATCATAATACGAACAAAGAATCACAACATAAAAGCATGCGAGGTATTACCCATCTCGCTAACAAGTACAAAATCGGAGTCTCAACAATTCTCGTACAACCCTTTTCAAAATCCTGATACCAAAACACTTGCCACTTCAAAGGCATATAAAAAGAGAGAACATCAAAAGTCAATCATCTCAAGCCTCTGGAAGCCAAAAAGACTAAAAACCCACAACCAAGGGTAAAGTGAAGCAACATGAATTTTTCCCTAATAATTCTAATACAAGGATAAAATTTCCTCAAATATGAGAGTAACTCAGAAAAGCCATAAAAAGGAAAGATTCGTCAGGACCCATCCACAAATCAACAATGGTGCCACCTCAAAAAGGAAAAGACAAAAGGAAATCAACCTTTAATTCAACGAAATCACTTAATAAAACCAATAGCCACCAACTAGGCATTCTATGGGAGACCTCAATTTTCTCCTCACAAGAACCCCCTTATAGTGGTATGTAAATCACCTTCAATGACAACAATTATTGCAAGGCCACCAGAACTATTTTCAATTCAAATATAATGAGTGAATACAAAAAAATGAGATCAACAACTCAAGCAGAACCATCAATCATGACAATGATAACATTAACCGATTTACCACTTAGGGTAAAGAACAAAAGAAAACATATGGGTTCCCAATGAATAGCAACATAAATTAAATGAGAGGAAATCTCCAACTCGAAATCAACTCACGAAAGGTCACATAAAAAGGATCTATCAAAACAATCCATAAAACCACACAAGCAAATACAATATAACCATTCATTCAATAAGAAGAAGCTTGAAACAATCTAAGAAGAACATTATTTTAAAGATCAATCATTTCCAACTTTTAAGGATAGCACAATATTGCGAAGTGAAGATAAACTCTAATGTTTTAAGCCATAAGACACTAACCACAAGTATAATCTTCCAAACAAAAATTAAAACAATTATATTCCAATTTATTACATTCACAACTATCTTATTCTTGCTTGAAAAGACATATCGTTGTTCTACTTGAAATAACATTGCCAATCATTTTAGTAATTTTTATGTCTTGAAACAATAGTAAGAATACAATAATTAACTATATAAATTGAAGTAATTACTCTAATTGACCAATGAAATATACATTAATTCTTCTCAAGCAAAACCTACTTAATGTCTTAGATCTCTAATTGAAAGGAAACAACTTTTTTCCTTATTTTAGTTTTCTTAACTCAACATTTATTAATTACAACTTTTACAAGAAATAATTTCCATAAATCAAATTTTAAAGCTAATATACCCTTCCCTATATCTTTCTTTACACAACCATATAATTACAACACTTATATTATTATTTTATCCTGCTATCAAGTGAACCTAATCGTTAATCCTCTTACCTAGGGTAAGTCTTCCAAAAACAACAACTTTCTTATCTTATCTACGTTCTTATAATTCAATCAAAGTGTTTTAAGGTTTAATTCAATATGCAACTCCTTGTTATAAGGAATCCTTTCAAAATCCATAACCTACTAGGATCTAAAGAGTTTACATGAAAGGATTATATAATACATTCAAACTATTCACCATATATTATACTTTTTTTATTTTGTAACCATAGGGAATTCAAGCTATTATCTATTTTATCTTATTCTTAACTAAAATAATTTTACTAAATACAATCATTGGCCTCAATTCAAATATGGGAATACCCAAATATAGCCTATTCATTTTATTTTATTTATTTATTTTATTTTATTTTTTTAGCATTTTTCTTTTCTAAACTATAATGGGGTTCAGACTACCTACTTGCCAACGCTTCCTTTGACTTTGAGGAATAACAACTAAATAATGATAACTAAATAAATGCAATAAAGACACTGATATTATTGATCTATATATTTCACATATGTTAAGTAAAAATATATTAGAAGAGACGAAACCAAATTATTCAGTTTCTTAATGAGATAAATGCTAATAGATTAGAAATTAAGAATGGTGGAATGCTCAAGTTAGAGCTTAGAAGGGAGCATGGGTCGACGAAGATTTGGAATTACAGATAGAACAGTTGCCAATGACATGAGATAGATTCAAATGAAACTTTTAAAATACCCTGGTATTATGATCACGGCGGTGAGGCCAGAGTTGAAAATAAGAACTCAAAGAGATTATACTAAATCATTAAACTTCTATTTATGTTAGAGGTGGCAGCGTGAACAAATGAACAAAATCAAGAGGTATTAATTTAAAAAATATACATTGTAGAAAAATTCACTTGGCAATTCCGAGAGAGGTATTAAAATTTACACACCCTCCTAAAGTATAAATACTAATGATAAAATTGCCAGCAGGGATGGGGAGATTAAATAAATTTAGATTACTAGACATACAAGAGTATGCTTTGTGTCAGCTGTTTCTCTCCAGCAGTGACAGGAGGTAGTGGCAAGGAAACATGTGAAACATTGTGGAGACCAAAGTAAATATCTGCTCATTAGAGTCATCAATTCTTCTGAACAATCTGCTCAATGACGACATCAGAGAAAACACACAAACCAAGCTTTCCCTACGTTTGAGATGGTTACGGTTGCAAAAAAAAAATGTGAGAAGCCATTTTCTTCAGCCTTGTGGATAACATTTGGGATTTGATGATAAAAATCAGAGAATTTAATTAAATCTATACACCCTACCATGCTCAAGTGTTGCGGCTGTGACAGGTGGCCAAGTATATCAGAAAGTGAATATTGGAATTTGGAAATATCGCTGTCTACTTGCATTATTATCAAACTCAAAATGTTATCTACGGTGAGAGAGAAAAATGCAAGGATTCATCTGTAACAGAAATGAGATAAATAACCTTCAAAATCACAATTTTATAATTACAGTAGATTAGCAGCCAAAATCAACAATATTATTATCTTAATCTTCTAATAATAAATCAAAAGCACTCCATGAGCAAACAGAAACAAACAATGAGTCAAGGGTATTTAAGCGTCTTAGGCCTTCCTATTTTCGTGTATATTAGAGGCGGTGTGAAGGTAACATGGAAACTAATTGATAAAACATGTCCGAGGAGAAGTCATCTCAGAAATGTGATGATTGCATGGTATGCATGAAATAAAGAGATAGCACAGATAAGGCATGGGAGATGTACACATAAACCTCAAAGAAAAGCGGTTGAAAGGGATGCCTTAATGGTAAGAAATGATCACAAAGCAAGCTTCCAAGAGAATTAACATATGACTCGGGGAGTTATCATATACCACAAAACTTCCTCCCTCTGCCTATACAATGAAATTTAATAACAACACTATTAACAAATTGTGAACCCATAGCAATATAATGAAGTTTTAAGAGGAGGGCAATCAAATGCAATAAAGAAAATCAATGGCCAACCTGAAACCTACGCCCAGAAGTGATGAGGATGAATAGAAGACCTCCACCTCACAGCCACAAATCCTTACTTCACGCTAGATCTCCGAGATTCATTCCAATTGAAAAACAATATTTCCCCCCCTAAAAAGCCTCTTCCATTCCAATTTTATGAGTTGCAAAGATTGATAACTCTCCCTGGAAGATGATGAGACAAAGGAAGATAAAGCATATGCTATCTTTTTCTAGCTTCCCTTGCCTTTTACTCTTCCAAAATGATGCTTTATTATTATTTATTTATTTAGCAATAAACAATTCCTTTTTCCATTTTCAATTGCTTTCCTTTTTATTATTTTCTTTTCCAGATTATTTTGTTCATTCTTATTATTAAATCAATTTATCTAATAATATCACTTGTGCTTTTAACAAATTAGTTTAATTTGATCATTTGATCTAAAACATTTGATTTAATTTAATGGATTATTATTTTAATTTCTAATTATATTTTAAATAACCTCGCAAATTCACTTATGATTTAAATTAATTATTTAAACATGACTACTAACATTTGATGTTTTTTTTTTACACATTAAAATAACATAGCGATCAATGAAGCATGCACATATACTTACACACAAGACCAGAACAACTGACACGGAGGGGTATTACATCCTCCCCCCCTTAAAAATTGACTTACTCCTGGAAGTCGAGCTCAATCATAAACATGGTAACCCAACAATATCAAAGATCATAAGCCTATCAACACCATAAATTAAAACATCGATTAAACGTCATCAAGTAAACAACAAAAATTAATCAAACCAAAAATAAGGAAAGGATATCAAAACAAAAATGGTGATGGGGTTGCAACCAGACCAATTTATCAATACTAAGACAGATGATGAACTAGGTTGGGGAAACTTTCTTGCCAACTCCTATGTTCAACGTCAAACCCATTGGGTGTATATAATGCTCGCCCTGTCCTGACAATGCAGGTGGAATCGAGACTTAGTTCCTGCAATCCTGCATGCAAACAAACGTTGTGCACAATACATATATATCACAGATACATCGTGAGAGGAACTCCCAGCATAGTAGGTCACTCGCGAGCGAGTGATACCACACTGTCCCTCCCACCAAACTACTCAAAATAGTCAAAACAATTCTAGTAACTCGTAAATAGTTTTCTTCTTATTAGTTAGGCAATGTTCGCATAAAGATATTAACCATAAACCTAATTCATCTACTATATCAAAATTAATTACTACTTAACATAATAAGTATCTATACCTGCATATTACAATTACATTACCTTTGTCACTATGCTTTCTGAAGCCAACTTCCTGTAATTCAAAAGCTACCATAGGACATTGCACATTAGTACCAATAATTCAAGTTGCATCTTATCCTCAAGATACCATATTCTTGCTAAAAATTATAAAATAATTATCCACAAAACCTCACATCTTCGTTAAAACTCATAATTTTCACACAAAGAACACCAATTCTCACATCAATTTCAATAAAAAGGGTAAAATTTTACACCTTCACAAATTCAAGAAAACATAATTCATCACTCAAGGACAACAAAATCGCAATTTCCATACACACTTGACATATTCACACACATAAAACATATCCCCAAGAAACACATCACACTAAAACTCAAGGGTCCATAGAGCATCCCCGACAGGAAGGATATCGGTGCATTGCGCACTACACCGAGGGTCCTATCCTTTCCCATAAGTTTCCTGCACCATCCACCCGACAACAACTAACGAAAGAAATTCAAATTCACAACTATGCCAAAAGAAAAGTGAAACTCAAGACTCACGAGTCTAAGCGCAAGGTTACATAGTGAGCACACATAGTGCCCAGTGTATGAACCTAGGCTCTGATACCAATGTTGTAATGCCCCGCCGTGTGAACCCCAAAGGACAAATACATAATAATTACAGCACAATTTTTATTTTTATTTTTTAAAGTAAACATAACATACACATTAAGTCATAACATGAATTTCATTTAAACAAATTCACTAACACATACATCCCTTGGGGTACATGAGGAGTCATTACGCGACTTAGATCCATACAACAACAATAAAGAATAAAATCCAAAGATATAAGGTAAAAATTATCAAATGAAGCACAAACATGATAAATCATTGATAAGAACCATCTGAGTAAATACAACATATACATAATTAACTCAACACAATAATAACTGCCATGGCCAACAACCACATTGGGTTTAACATTACATTACAATACAATGTTCAAGAGGTACAATGATACAAAAGTGTTTCCAACATAAATGGAAACCATACACAAGATAACATGATACAAGTAAAAGAATCATAACTGGCTCCAAGACAAATACAACTCTGGAGTCGCTGCATCCGCACCAATCCGCACCTCTCGATCCTCGACTGGGGACCCAATGGGGTGCTTAGCACGTTCCACCCGACCATGTGAGTCCGAAGACCCACCCCCCGTGCTAGGAGCTGACAATAAGAGTCCTCAACCAAGAACATCCCAACATGGAATCACAAGACTCACAACATACAAAAGTATCATAAAACTCAAGGATTACAAGAGTCCATATAATAACTTAAAGTCGCAAATCCCAACACATAAATCAAAGCAATGACCAATAAGCAAGTAACCAAAGAATGATCAAGAAACACTTACAATTCAAATCACAATTAAACAATATAATAACATCACATCACAGTATCATAAGATATAAGATTGTAAATCAAATATAAATGAGATCATACAAGACCGAAAAACATACTAAAGATGGATTAAAACAATAATCATAAATCAATTTAAATCAATTTAAAACAACAATCTAAACCAACTCCCATAACCTACTTCCAGAGGAACACAATAAAGTAAAACACATGGGCAACTAGGGGAGAGTGTCATCGCATAGCCCACATGGGTTCTCCTGGCCCTTCCTCCCAAACTGAGGCGCCGGCCCCCATCTATGGATCTCCTGTGCTCTTCCTCCCAATTGGAGGCGCCGGCACCATAGGGTAGCTCATGCGGAGCCGTAGACCTCTCGTGAAGACGAGGTCACGACCTTGCCAACCACGGCCTTCTCAGCCTTCCATTAGTCTATGGAAGCACTAATGAAGACGAGGCATCCATTTTATTAATCTTATAATGATATTACTACCCAACCCTCCTAAGTTAATTATTAGGTTTTCACTTGATTACCAACTCACTCGTGGGTTCTCCTGTGCTCTTCCCCTTATGCGGGGCCCGGCCCCCACGAGGAGCCACTCTCCCTAGAGACCCAACAACATAAAAAATCAAGGGTTGTACCATCATAATACGAACAAAGAATCACAACATAAAAGCATGCGAGGTATTACCCATCTCGCTAACAAGTACAAAATCAGAGTCTCAACAATTCTCGTACAACCCTTTTCAAAATCCTGATACCAAAACACTTGCCACTTCAAAGGCATATAAAAAGAGAGAACATCAAAAGTCAATCATCTCAAGCCTCTGGAAGCCAAAAAGACTGAAAACCCACAACCAAGGGTAAAGTGAAGCAACATGAATTTTTCCCTAATAATTCTAATACAAGGATAAAATTTCCTCAAATATGAGAGTAACTCAGAAAATCCATAAAAAGGAAAGATTCATCAAGACCCATCCACAAATCAATAATGGTGCCACCTCAAAAAGGAAAACACAAAAGGAAATCAACCTTTAATTCAACGAAATCACTTAATAAAACCAATAGCCACCAACTAGGCATTCTATGGGAGACCTCAATTTTCTCCTCACAAGAACCCCCTTATAGTGGTACGTAAATCACCTTCAATGACAACAATTATTGCAAGGCCACCAGAACTATTTTCAATTCAAATATAATGAGTGAATACAAAAAAATGAGATCAACAACTCAAGCAGAACCATCAATCATGACAATGATAACATTAACCGATTTACCACTTAGGGTAAAGAACAAAAGAAAACATATGGGTTCCCAACGAATAGCAACATAAATTAAATGAGAGGAAATCTCCAACTCGAAATCAACTCACGAAAGGTCACATAAAAAGGATCTATCAAAACAATCCATAAAACCACACAAGCAAATACAATATAACCATTCATTCAATAAGAAGAAGCTTGAAACAATCTAAGAAGAACATTATTTTAAAGATCAATCATTTCCAACTTTTAAGGATAGCACAATATTGCGAAGTGAAGATAAACTCTAATGTTTTAAGCCATAAGACACTAACCACAAGTATAATCTTCCAAACAAAAATTAAAACAATTATATTCCAATTTATTACATTCACAACTATCTTATTCTTGCTTGAAAAGACATATCGTTGTTCTACTTGAAATAACATTGCCAATCATTTTAGTAATTTTTATGTCTTGAAACAATAGTAAGAATACAATAATTAACTATATAAATTGAAGTAATTACTCTAATTGACCAATGAAATATACATTAATTCTTCTCAAGCAAAACCTACTTAATGTCTTAGATCTCTAATTACATCTATTGAAAGGAAACAACTTTTTTCCTTATTTTAGTTTTCTTAACTCAACATTTATTAATTACAACTTTTACAAGAAATAATTTTCATAAATCAAATTTTAAAGCTAATATACCCTTCCCTATATCTTTCTTTACACAACCATATAATTACAACACTTATATTATTATTTTATCCTGCTATCAAGTGAACCTAATCGTTAATCCTCTTACCTAGGGTAAGTCTTCCAAAAACAACAACTTTCTTATCTTATCTACGTTCTTATAATTCAATCAAAGTGTTTTAAGGTTTAATTCAATATGCAACTCCTTGTTATAAGGAATCCTTTCAAAATCCATAACCTACTAGGATCTAAAGAGTTTACATGAAAGGATTATATAATACATTCAAACTATTCACCATATATTATACTTTTTTTATTTTGTAACCATAGGGAATTCAAGCTATTATCTATTTTATCTTATTCTTAACTAAAATAATTTTACTAAATACAATCATTGGCCTCAATTCAAATATGGGAATACCCAAATATAGCCTATTCATTTTATTTTATTTATTTATTTTATTTTATTTTTTTAGCATTTTTCTTTTCTAAACTATAATGGGGTTCAGACTACCTACTTGCCAACGCTTCCTTTGACTTTGAGGAATAACAACTAAATAATGATAACTAAATAAATGCAATAAAGACACTGATATTATTGATCTATATATTTCACATATGTTAAGTAAAAATATATTAGAAGAGACGAAACCAAATTATTCAGTTTCTTAATGAAATCTGTCACTAATAAGATTGAAAATTAAAGATAATTAAGAATGCTCAAGTTAAAACTTAGAAGAACATGCAGTCAAACAAGAAGAGGAGATTTGGGTCGAATGAAGCTGAGACAGATTGCCAATGACATAAGAGATAGATTAAATAAACTTTTAAACTTCCTATTATGCTCAAATGCGACAGCTGAGACCGGTTGAAAATGAACTCAAAGAGATTATACTAAATCATTAAACTTCCTGTTATGTTCAGGTGCCGCGGCAGAGACAAGTGGACAAAGAAATCAAGAGGGGTTATTTAATTTAAAAAAATATGCAGCTGTGAAAGGTCGCCAGCAGTTTCAGGGAGATTATTAAAATTTGCACACCCTCCTAAGTATAAATGCTACAGCGGTAAAAGGTTGCCAACAGGATCAGGGAGATTAAATAAATTTAGATTACTAGACTATGCAAAGGAGCTCATCTAAACACTGTATCCAATAACATCAATTTCTCTTAGCTTCGACTGAACGGAGGTAATTGGCAAAGGCATGAAACATTGTGCAGACCAAGAGAATTAAATAATCTGCTCATTGGTCCTCAATTTCTTCACTTGAACAATCTGCTCAATGACGGCATCAGAGAAAACACACAAACCAAGATTTCCCTACGTTTGAGATGGTTACGGTTGCAAAAAAAAATAATGTGAGAAGCCATTTTCTTCAGCCTTGTGGATAACATTTGGGATTTGATGATAAAAATTAGAGAATTTAATTAAATCTATACACCCTACCATGCTCAAGTGTTGCAGCTGTGACAGGTGGCCAAGTATATCAGAAAGTGAATATTGGAATTTGGAAATATCGCTGTCTACTTGCATTATTATCAAACTCAAAATGTTATCTACCAGACAGAAGGGAAGGAGAAAGGTGAGGTTCAAATACGTGACTTAAGAGTAGGATAAATAATATTTTCAAGTGCAGCAATTTTGATGGATTGACAGCAGAATCCAACATGTTATTTAAATCTTTAATCTTCCTATTAAATCCAAGCGCCAAAGCTGGGACAGAATGACAATGGAGTCAAAGGGTATTTTAAACGTCTTCAGCCTTCTATTTTCAAGTGTTATCATTGAGGCAGGTGGCGAAGAGTAACATGGAAACTAATTGATAAAACATGTCCGAGGAGAAGTCATCTCAGAAATGTGATGATTGCATGGTATGCATGAAATAAAGAGATAGCACAGATAAGGCATGGGAGATGTACACATAAACCTCAAAGAAAAGCGGTTGAAAGGGATGCCTTAATGGTAAGAAATGATCACAAAGCAAGCTTCCAAGAGAATTAACATATGACTTGCAGCATGACAACCATCGAATACCAAAACTTCCTCCCTCTGCCCTTAAATGAAATTTAATAACAACACTATTAACAAATTGTGAACCCATAGCAATATAATGAAGTTTTAAGAGGAGGGCAATCAAATGCAATAAAGAAAATCAATGGCCAACCTGAAACCTACGCCCAGAAGTGATGAGGATGAATAGAAGACCTCCACCTCACAGCCACAAATCCTTACTTCACGCTAGATCTCCGAGATTCATTCCATTGAAAAACAATATTTCCCCCCTAAAAAGCCTCTTCCATTCCAATTTTATGAGTTGCAAAGATTGATAACTCTCCCTGGAAGATGATGAGACAAAGGAAGATAAAGCATATGCTATCTTTTTCTAGCTTCCCTTGCCTTTTACTCTTCCAAAATGATGCTTTATTATTATTTATTTATTTAGCAATAAACAATTCCTTTTTCCATTTTCAATTGCTTTCCTTTTTATTATTTTCTTTTCCAGATTATTTTGTTCATTCTTATTATTAAATCAATTTATCTAATAATATCACTTGTGCTTTTAACAAATTAGTTTAATTTGATCATTTGATCTAAAACATTTGATTTAATTTAATGGATTATTATTTTAATTTCTAATTATATTTTAAATAACCTCGCAGATTCACTTATGATTTAAATTAATTATTTAAACATGACTACTAACATTTGATGTTTTTTTTTTCACACATTAAAATAACATAGTGATCAATGAAGCATGCACATATACTTACACACAAGACCAGAACAACTGACACGGAGGGGTATTACACAAATAAAGATTAAATATTCTTTTCTTCTAAAATCCTCTAAATTCCATTCACAATTAAATATTCCAAATATTTAATTAATTTTTCCAAAGTCTATTCACAATTAAATATTCCAAACATTTAATTGAGTCTTCTATAGTTCTAAAATCAAATATTTCAAAATAATTTTAAATCCCCAACCACATAACACATAAAATTAAAGAAATTTATTTATTTAATATTGGATTATCTTCAACAACCGTGAAACAAACTTCCAAAACAGAAAAATTAATTTCTCTGTTCCTATGCAAGCTTGTTCCTATGGGTTGAAGACAAGCCTCCATTCTTCTCTCCAACCTCCCAACATCTTCCATCTTCCTCTCAACCTCTCCATCTCTCACCATTCAAATTTACCAGACAATCTCACAGCCATTGATCTTTGCCAGCCAGGCTCTTGCCTATAAAAATCTATAACTGTCGGGTCTCTAAAAAAAATATAGAAGCTTTTGTATGGGAAAACTATAGCCAATCTACAATAGCACAACCTTTTAGCATTCATAGCATTCTAGATTTTATCATAGCATAGCCGAGCATATTAGCATTCCATATCATGGCCTATCATCCTCATATCATAGCTTCAAAAGCATTCATAATCTACAGGTCCACACAGTATAATCAACCGACCCACAATACATATCAAGTATTCACTTCACCAACATATAGGATAGAGAAGTATTCTCCCTTTTGCATACTCGTTTGCAGGTTGCCATTATGAGAAGCTTTTCTTATACAATCTGAGAGCAACAACTTCAAGTGAATCATTGGAGATAGAGGACAATGGAACGATTCTGAAGAAGCTCTGTTTGATTTCTTTGATTTCATTTTAGTTATCTTTCTTTGGTTTAATGTTGCAATGGTGTGTATTTATTATCTTATTTTGATACTAACATTTCCCACACACAACTATCAACATACCCATTACATCGACATAAAACTATTAATTAATTCACCCAAATCATTCCAAAATAGATTCACTCATATTATTATTTATTACACCATGAAAAAATGTCTTATTCAACACCTCTTTTCTTCAATATTATTGTACTATTCTCATCAAATATATTGTTGTCCTTGAAGTTGACATGAGAAATATTAAGAAGCAAATACCTAAAGCTTTATGAAATATATTTTAGGAAGAAAGAAAGAATTTGTAGAAGCAAAGTTGAAAGAAGAAGCTTTGGAGAGGATAAGTGCTCCTCTCTTTGAGGAAGACAAATCCACTTTAGCTATCGTATTCAGTAAGGAACTGAGAACTAAGACATTCAAATATATTGAATAAGACATTACTGGCTACAAATTTGGGAAAATATGTGTGGAAACATCATCACTATGGCCCCAACAAATAATTGATTGCTAGCAAATCATTAATGGCAAAATCTTATCTCTCTTTAAATTGTGTTGATTAGCAGCTTAAAAGGGTGCAACTTTAGGTTCAATTGTAGTAGACAACTTAAAAGGGTGCAACTTTAGGTTTGATTGTAGTAGACAACTTAAACCATACTTAAAATTGTGCCAACATAAGTGGACTTCTAAAAAATCATCTTTAAATATGTGTGGCAACATCATCACTATGGCCGCAACAAATAATTGACTGCTAACAAATCATTAATGGCAGAATCTTATCTCTCATTTTGGTAAAGAAAGGAAAATTAATGTTGAGAGATGATGTCCATCCAATGTATGGATAAATAATTATATTTATCATTCTCCTAAAACCTTAGAACAATACAAATTATGTTGGCATTTATCATTCCCTCCATTTATTTTCTTACTGTAATACAATGCTACAATACCAAGGGGATTTTTGAATTACATATTACATTATATGAATTAGAATAACTTTGTGTATATAGCTTTTAAATTAGAAACCTTCAACACGAGCAAAGGAATGAGCTCTCTCTTTCTCGGCCAAAAATATCAACTCTTTGGGAAAATCTTGGGTCTTGGGAATGAGCTCATGTTGAGATCATTTTTCTACACATCTTCTTCAATATCCAATTTTGGTGTAAGGGTTTCCACATTTACTTCTTCTCCATTCATTGGTGTCATTCCCAATTTTTGTGCTATTTCCTTTGCTTTTTCAATACTCTCCTTTCTAAGTCTTTCAAGTTCACTTTAATCTTTACCCATAAGGGTTGTCACCCTTTCCTTAGTTCTTAGTTCCTTGCCGAATACAATAGCTAAAGTGGATTTGTCTTCCTAAAAAATAGGAGCACTTATCCTCTCCAAAGCTTCTTCTACAACTTCTTTCCTTCTTTCTAACAAAATATTCCATAAAGCTTTAGGTATTTGATTCTTAATATTTCTCATATCAACTTCAAGGATAACAATATATTTGATGATATATTATCCAAATCTATATTTCCTTGTTGCATCGACAATTGCAACAATTGTGATGACACAATAGGTTGGAACTTGGGTTGCATACTTAATAGATTCTTCAAGGAATCTCAAGAGGAATTGGAAGATTCACCAAAAGGATTCATTACAACCTTTCCCTTTGAGTCCTTTTCTTTATCATTTCTAGAGTCTATTGGATGAGAATAGTACAATAATATTGAAGAAAAGAGATGTTGAATAAGACATTTTGTTGTGGTGTAATAAATAAGAATACGAGTGAATCTATTTTGGAATGAGATATTGAACAAGACATTCAATATACTAGATTTTAGTAGTAGACAACTTAAAAGGGTGCAACTTTAGGTTTGATTGTAGTAGACAACTTAAACCATACTTAAAATTGTGCCAACATAAGTGGACTTCTGACAAATCATCTTTAAATATGTTTGACAACATCATTTTTGAAAAGAATACTAAATTATAAAAGAACATACAAGTAATTTTGAAAATAAAATAAAATATAAATAAATATTAACTAATACTAACAAATAAGTATAATAATATAGAAAAAAATATTTAAAAATATTGATAATAAAATAAACAAATTAATAAGAATACTAAAAACAAGATTTGAAAAAGGAGAGCAACACATTAGACACAAGTAAATAAAAAATACCAACTTAAATATGTAAAACAAAGAGTAAAAAAAAATAAAATACAAAAAATGTAATTAATAAATAAGAATAATATAAATAGAATGATAGAGAAGAATTAGAGAGAAAAAATATAATAAAGGACAATACTAATAGTAAAAAAATTAAAAAATGAGAAAATACAAGACATAAAGAAATGAAAAAGAAAAAAGAAAAAATAAATACTAGAAAAATAAATAAATAAAATAAAAGACAATTTTAAAAACCTAACCAAAAAGAAAACACCAAACAAGACAAAACAACTTCAAAATATGAAAAAGGAAATATTAGAAACCAAAACTAAAAAATGGAAAAAAGGAATAGTACAATAGCAAAAATACCTACAAGTCTAAAAAACATGAAAAATAAAGGAGAATGCAAAGAAAAAGATAAAAAAAAAAAACCAAGAAAATTATTGAGAACCAAATAAAAAATAAAGAGATACAACAAGAAAATGTAAAAATTAAATAAAAAGCAAAAAAATTTACAGACATATTTTCCTTTATAATATAAATTAGAAAGAAAATTAATTTTCTTTCCTTTATTTTTTATTTGAAAGAGGAATACAAACACATTAAGATTAAAATAAAAAATAAACAATTGTCTTTTTCTTTCTATTTTAATTAGAATATATTTTATTTATTTTTTACATTTTCTTTCTAATTTATTGTATAATTTAGTATTCTTTTTCAAAAATTGCACTTAAAATTGTACCAACATAAGTGGACTTCTAACAAATCATCTTTAAATATGTGTGGCAACATCATCACTATGGCCCCAACAAATAATTGACTGTTAACAAATCATTAATGGCAAAATTTTATCTCTCGTTTTGAAAAAGAAATGAAAAAAATAATTTTGAGAGACGATGTCCATCCAACGTATGGATAAGTAATTATATTTATCATTCTCCTCAAACCTTAGAACAATACATATTATGTTGGCATTTATCATTCCCTCGATTTATTTTCTTACTATAATACAATGCTACAATACCAAGGGGATTTTTGAATTACATATTACATTATATACATTAGAAGAACTTTGTGTATATAGCTTTTAAATTAGAAACCTTTAGCATGAGCAAAGGAATGAGCTCTCTTTCTTGGCCAAAAATATCAACTCTTTGGAAAAATATTGGGTCTTGAAAATTTTCCTTCCAGGTACAAGACATTTCTGATTATATTTGGGAAAATTTTCCTTCCAGGTACAAATAATTGATTGCTAACAAATCATTAATGGAAAAATCTTCTCTCTTTAAATTGTGCTGATCGACAACTTAAAAGGGTGCAACTTTAGGTTGGATTGTAGTAGACAACTTAAAAGGGTTAATATCATAAGGTTTCCACAGTCCATGATCATTTAGTTCTCAGATTTCTGGATTGTAACTATGTGTAATCTTTTTTGCATCAACATTTCGGATCATACTCCATGATCCATCATCAGGATGTTGAGCAAAGAGAGTAAGGGTGAAAAAATAGAAGTAGAATGGCAAGTTAAATAGGGGAGGGGGTAAGGAAGGAGATGGGTAAGACCAAGACATAGGAAAACAAAGAGAAAATTAGAATAATACATGAGGAGAAAAAATAAAAAATTATATTATCATAAATAGAATGATTGTAACTATCATATAATTATTGAAAATGATTGTTTTGATTAGAGGTAAAAAATGGGTTTTGAAGAGGCCCAAAACCCTTTACAAAATAAAGTAGCTCATAAAAATAGAAAACAACAATATGCAACAATAAGCCCAACGACAACAAATCAACAGCCAAAAAGTAGCCAAAAAGAAGGCAGTCAGCCAACAACACTACATATTGTTCAGAATCTCAACAACCACCATTTCACTAGCAACCATCTTCTGCACATTATCCATAGTATCAGACACCTCTAAAATAGAGGCCCTGCCCTGAGCTTTCATTCTGTTTCTAGTTTTGGCCCCTGACCCACCAGTTTTTACCTCACCAGTCAAAACACTACCTTTAACACCACCCTTCTCACCAATGCAATCCACATCCAACAACTAACTTGCAACAAATGTATTATCAACAAACACAATATCCTTTCCCTTATTCACAATAATCACAGGGGCGATCACCTTGGCAGAGTCAAAAATAACCAAAACCTTAGGGACATCTCCACTCTTCATCACAACATTCCACATTTTATCAAATTTATCCTCAAGGGATAAGATTCTCCCTTCCAAGTTTTGTTTTAAATTGATGGTTTCCTTCGCCATAGTATTAGCCACAGTATTAAGAGAGTCCATCAGATCATCAATTTGGCTTTGGATAGAAGGATCCTTGGCGTTACTAGCAATACCTCTAATTCTAACATTAGTCCTGTTAATCTCATGGAAGAACCACTTAAAAAGTTTAAACAACACATTAGCACTATCACGAGCTGAAACCAACACATCAACATCCTCTCTGCCAAATTTCTCAATCCCTTTCCCCATAGCCACATCCTCATCAAAAGAACTAACATGAACCTTATCAGCAAAAATATCCTCACCTTTTCCAACATAGATAGGAGTCTTCATCTTTTGAATGGAGCAGGCGATTTCCTTCGCAACAACCTTCCTTTTCATTAGCCTATCCACATCCGTTTTGCTACTTCTCACAGTATGTCCTCCACCCACAAACCTTTCCTTCCCCTAATTTTGCATCCCAATCTCAGCACCTAGAGAAGCCTCACCAAACATACCTCCACCCAGGGAAAGAGGGAAACTCTTCTCCAAGAGTTGGCCAACAATTCTCAACACCCTTCTCTTCTGACTCCTATCCTCACTCTCCTGCAGTTGTCTAGTCACTGGGGGAGGAGAGGAAGCTTCCCAATAAAGTTCATTTTAGTCCTTAACCCCCTTAGAATGAACATTCGCTACCACCTCATCACTGCATGTCGTATAGCCCTCTTTGTCATCTGACTTCCTTTTCCCAGTCTTACTCGGAACAAGGGAATTGGGGCCCTCCTCAAAACATGACTATGAATCTAGGACATAGTCAACATCATCATCCCTGTCAGACTCAGAATCTTTGTTCAAATTAAGCTTCCTCTTAGATTTTTTAATAACCCTTTCCTCTTTCGACACCATCTCAGAACCCTCTTGGGTTTAGCAATATCTTCCTTCAGTGACACAAGAGGTTTTTTCACCTCATGAACTTTTGCATGTTCATAGATCAGAAGAATCAACCCCACATGTTGGATAGGGTTTCTAGGGTTTTTCATATGATCCTTAATCCCTGAGTCAAGCGACATCAACAAGTAGTACAGAAGGAAATCCATTTCTTATGCCTGAAATGGTTAAGCAAAAGGAAATGGTAAGTGTTAATCATTGTATACCTGCCTTCCAAGGTAACATACCTCATAATCTCTTCAACAACATCACACCACAACACTTTTAAGGAGATCCTCTGATAACCACCACTCTTCACCGTCTTCAAATCAGCAACCTCATTCCCTTTAAAGATCACAACCTGCGATTCTTTTTTTGTCTTTGAACACCTTCATACTCTGAATAGCCAAGCCAATAATTTGGGCTATGAATTCTTCATTAACCACGACTTCCCTTCCACCCAAATTCAAGGTTCTATCATTCCACCCTTGAGAAACCAAATTAGTGACCTGGGGGTTGTTACCATGCAGTTTCTACATATACGGAGTTAAGCCACCCTTCTCTAAAATCTCCCACACCTCCTTCTTTTGCTTAGTAGAAACACAAGACTTAGGCTCATCACAGTTTCTTTCCCCACCCATCACATAAGACTAGCAAATGGAGGCCAAGCACAACACGGAAACCTCAGGAGAATAAGATAGATACCACCCAAAGCAGAATTATAAAACAAAAGACTCTAGAAACTAAGACAAATATCACCCATAATTCGTGCGAAGCCAACAAAAGGATAGAAATGAAATGATGAACTTGAACTCTGGTCCATGTGAAAGCCATCCCCCATACTTAAAACTTGAGCATCCCAATTCATAATATTAGGCCACGTGATCAAGGATATGCACAACTCAATACAAAATAAGATCAAAAGCAACTTGAGATTAGCATTCATTGTTAATAATAGCCGTTGCCTCAAAAGGAATAGGATCATTTAAATACCACTCCTTTCTTTCTCTAACACCAAAGTTAGCGAAGAAATCAACTAACATATTTCCCTCTCTCAAAATGTGGGAGATATAACAAGTATCAAAAGAATTGATAATTTATATGGAATCCCTAACCAAGGCCTCAATAGTCCAAGATAGAGGTGAAGCATTCTTCAAATTATTTATAATGTTCAGAGAGTCACCCTCCAACCAGACCTTCCTATGTCCTTTTCTTTGAACCATTTTGAGTCCATGATAGGTTGCAGCTGCTTCCGCGTAGTGGTTTGTCTGGATTCCCAAAGGGAGCACCATAATAGAGACGAGCCTACCATTCAAATTTCTAATCACTCCCCACGCCTTGTAGGTCCTAGATTTCCTTTTTCTATGCCATCAAAATTTATCTTAACCCAACCATCCGGTGGTACCTTCCAAGCAACATCTTCTCTTGAAGATTTCCCTTTAGAGACCAGAAGAGAAATATCACAAGGTAGCTTCCACTTTTGTGCAATAGAGATATCATAGGAATAAAGGATAATATTTTTTCTAGCATGAAAGGAGATCCCAAAAAGAAAAATTTCCTTAATACCTGCACAAATCTTATGAGCCACATATAAAGTTGGAAGAGCATAATTTCTTAAAATTATGTTGTTGCGCTCTAGCCAAACCTCCCAAATCATATGAGGCAAAGTGAGAGACCACAAAATATGTAGAGCTAGATTAGATGAAGGACCAACCCATTGATACCATAAATCTTTGATAGAACTAGGAAAACCCAACTAAGATTCCAAAGTGAGGGCACCTGATTCTAGATCACACCAACATATTTGCACCCAATCAACAAATGACAAGTATTTTCCTCTTCCTCTTCACAAAGAAAGCATCTATTGGGCATAACAAAACTTCTTTTCATAAGATTATTAGTTGTCAAAATTTTGTTCTGGCAGAAGATCCGAAAGAAAATGTTGACCTTAGGAATCAATCTAGAGGACCAAACAGAGGCCCAAAAAGGAGACGGGCCAATAAAGGATTCATTGAAATGAAAATCCGAAGCAACATAGAAGTTATCGGCAGAGGACAACTTCCAAACAAACCTATCAGGAGAAGGGATAGAAGGAATATGAACCAAAGAAATAGCCTTATAAATAATTTCTAGACCAGGGTCCACCTCATGCACCTTCCTCCAACAACCTCCATCAATATAGTCAACAAAAAATCTGCCAAACTGTCGCACATAGAGGTCCATAAAGGTTTGAGCCCATGGCTCATCCTTTAGAGGCCCATTACCATACCAATTATTGTCCCAAAACAGAATACTCTTCCCATTACCCATCTACCAAAAGAGACCCTTAACCACAAGCCTTCGAGCCTTCAACATACAATTCCACAACACAAAACCATACAGAGGATTAAACTCATGAGATAAAAAATCTCTAGTCCCAATAGCACCATGTAAGTATTTGCTCCAAGTAATTTTTACCCACTTACTTTTGGCTAGCAAGAGATTCCACATCTGCTTACCCAAAAGGGCCATGTTAAGCATTTTGATTTTGTGAATACCCAACCCACTAACCTTTTTAGGCCAACATACATCATCGAAAGCAACAAAATGAGTTCTTCTTCAACACCTGTCCAAAGGAAGTTTTTTTGAATTCCTTCCAAGATATCCACAAATTTCCTCAACATGTGAAAGAGACTAAGGGCATAGACTGGAATATTCTAAAAGGTGGATTTAATCAACTGAACTTTGCCAGCTTGGCTCAACAAAGCCCCCTTCCGCCTAGCCAACTTGGAATTAAATTTGTCAATCAATCCCCTCCATAAGGAATCCATATCCTTAGAGCATAAGGGGAGACCTAGGTAAGAAGCATGAAGTTCACCAATTTGACACTATAGAATTCTATATGTCCTATCCTGTCTTTGAATCAGAGTGTTAAAAAAGAAAATCACACTCTTTTGTAAGCTAACCTTCCACCCAAAATTAGCCTCATACATTTGCAAAATCTGTTTGATAGCCTTAACTTCCTTAATAGATGCTTACCTAAGCAAAAGAGAATCATCCACAAATTGTTGATGAGAACAAACAAGGTTAGCAGAAGAAGGGACTAACCCAGTAATAAGACCAAAATTAACAAATATTTGGATAAGATGACCCAAGGACTCAACCATAATAATAAAAATGAAGGGAGAGATAGGATCCCCTTGCCACAAACCCCTAGAGCAATCAAAGAGAGGAGAAGGAGACCCATTAATGAGCACAGAGAATCGATGAGTTGAAATAAGTTGATGAACAAGAGCCACCATTTTCTCCCCAAAAACAAAGGAGAGAAGAATCTTAGACAAAAAACCCCAATCCACTCTATCGTAAGCTTTAAGTAAATCAAGCTTGAGGATAAACCCAACCTATTTATTGATAGAGAGTGAACATTCTCATGAATAGTGAGAATAGAGTCCAAAATTTTCCTACAAGCCACAAATCTGTTTTGCTGAGGAGAACTGATGCAGAGGCAAAGGAAGAAACAACAATACTTCAAACAATTCTCATTCAATCCCTTACAAAAATCACTTCAATTTCTTTGAATTTCTTCATGGCTACAAAGCCCAACTCTCCAAACTTGACCCTAAACCTTTATAAAACTCAAACCAGACCTTCATACATCTTCAAAATCATCATTTTGACAGAAATAAATCAATTACACAACCTTATTTCTCTGTTTTATCAGATTTACCAATTATTTGCACCAAAAACTCAAATTTTGCTTGAAGGGAATCAAAACACTAAATCGGGTGTAATTTTCAAACCAGATTGAATCTCAAAAAACTAAATACATTTTTGAGCACCCATTTCGGCCATTAAAAACATATTTCATTTTTAGGTACACTTGTTTTGGAACACAGGCTTGCTGTCTGGAGTTCTTTGTTACAAATTAGATTGAAATAATTAGATATGCATGCAAACAGTCACTTATAACTTTCACATATCAACAAATTAATCCAATCGCTCTGGTGAGACTTTAGAGGATATCATTACGGAAACCTTTTCCAATTTTGAGAAACATGAATTTTACTGAATTTTTTTACCCTAGATCAGGATTTAGACAGTTTTGAGAAAAATGATTGTATCTTCCACAAATCTTAACTAAAATGCATGAAATCAATTGGAAAAGGAAGGTGATTGATTTATCTTCAACTTACAACCAATTTTGAGCCATTAAAAGTCCGTACAAATCCATACACAAGCCTGAAACAGTCAAATTTCTGGAAAATATGCATAAAAACAGAGTTTTTTCATTATTTTCTTCAAGGTATCAATCACCAACGACCACAAAAGGAGTTAAAAATCCTTTTTAAAGGAATTTACACCATGGAAAATAAGTTTCCAACTGTTTTCAACTTCCTATTATTGATTAGTCTCTAATGACCTCTTAACAACTAATTGTTGCTTAATGCAACTTTTTACACTTTTTTGCAAATTTGACATTTTTGTTGACACTTTTACATTTTTCTGCCAAATACTTATCAAATGACTCTTGAAATGAATTATACAAATGGAAAATGGAATCATCTACAAAAGAAAAACTACAGGATGTGGAAGGTGCTCCCCGCACCAAGAACCGATGAGAGAGGCAATTTTTTTTGCAACCTTAATGCCAAAACCTTGGAGAAAATCTTATAAATTGAGTTGCAAAGACTGATAGGTCAGAACTCCTCAAAAGAAGCAACACTAGGATTTTTTGGAATCAAAACAATAAAGGAGTTTAACTCCTTTAATAGGGAACCCAATATAAAAAACTCCTTAGTAGCCGCAACATCTTTCACAATAATTTCCCAAAAATACTAAAAAAAGAACATGGGAAAGCCATCAAGACCCGAAGCCTTCAAAGGAGAAAACAACACACCGAATCTCATTCGCCGAAGAAATAAAAACTAACTGCTTGTCGAGCTCATCATCCACCAACTGGGGAATATCCCTCAAAATATCCTCTTGACAGACCAAATCAAGCTCGCCCTCCATTGAAAGTAGCTGAGAGAAATAGGAAGTAGCAGCAAGCTACAAAACAACATCCTTCTCTAGAGCTTGATTATTATAGTTAATCAGATTAATCCTGTTAGAAGCTTTGTGTTTCATCGTAGAGATATGAAAAAACTTAGTATTATGATCACCACTTTTCAACCACATGATCCTCAAACATTGCTTCCAAAATTCTTCCTCCTTCGCAACTATATTATGCAACTTGGAAAGTAGAGCATTTTCCATTAGCATCAAATCCTAATCATACCCAGACGATTGAATGACTTGTTGAAAAGAGTGAAGCTCCCTAGAAACCCCATCTTTCTCCATAAAAATATGACCAAAAGAGGTACGGTTCCACTTTATTACATTATTCTTAACATTAGCCAACTTTTTAGTAACTCTATACATAGCTGACCCCTCCACATTAATGTTCCACCAGTCCTTAACCAAATTACCTAGGTTAGGATGAAAAGTCCACATTTTCTCAAATCTAAAAGGAAAGTTCTTGCCACCCAAAAAATCCATAGACATAGCCAAGGGGAAGTGATCCAATCCCAATCTAGTAAGAGCTGAGAGGGAGTAGGAGTAGTGGACTAACCACTCAAGGGTTAAAAGAGCACAATCCAACTTAACCTGGATAAGGGCATTTCCTAAACGCCTATTCGACTAGGTAAATGAAGCCCCTTTCAAATCCAAATCAAGAAGATTCGAGTCATTAATGAACTGCATTAGATCAAATTTGCTATCATCCA
>VDFB02053789.1:0-13571 GCA_007258455.2 Sequoia sempervirens
ATTATTTTAACCTATTTCTAATTTTTAAGTCATGACTTTGGATTTAGGTTTTATAATTATTAGGAAGATAAAATCTCCATCAAATTGAACACAACCGAATATTATTCCTCGAGAAGTTAATACTTAAAACATGGACACTGCATATTTTCTTGGGTGCCATGTATCTCCAACCGCCCATTCCCTCCACTGTTTGCATTGGCAGATGTTTTTTGTTAAATCAAACATTCTCCTCTTGTCCAGGTAGCTGTTGTTACACATATTTTTATTAAGTCCTATGTTTTGTAGCATTCTTTTTTGGTGATTCTTCTTTGTTAATATTTTTTTCAAGTTGCATCTGGTTTTGGTGGGCTGGTGAGATTTGTTTGTTATGTGTAGATTATCAGTTTAGCTTCCTTTTGTTCAAACTCTCTTGTAACTGCAAAAGCGTGTGAAACAGTGCTTTTTTTGGTCTACAAAAGCGTGCATTCAATGGGGGTTATATTGGAGCAGTTATGGTGAATGAGGAAATTTGTGCAGAATATTGAGGTCAAGCTATTACATAACTTGCTGAGAAGGATGCATTTACTTTCCTAATTTTTTCGGAAAAACAATTAAATGTTATTATTTCTTTAATTTGTTTCTAATAAGAATGTTTCCCAGTATAAGTTTTTATGTTTCAATCCTTGTAATTGTTCGCTAATATTTAGCAACAATTTCCTCCTATAAATTAGCTTGTCATTATGAAATTTCTGTTTATATTATGTCTTGCACATTATATGTTTACATCTTTTCGTTTTGTGCAAGGAACCAAAAAAAAATGGGCCAAGGGACAGTACTCAGAGAATGGGTATATAAAATTCATATATGTCTTTGTAGGGAAAAAGTATATTTGTCTTCTTTGCCAAAGAGTCATTAACTGCTCTATTCACGCATTCAAAAGTGTGGACGGGGAAACACTTGGAGGAGCGGAAGCCAATAGTGGAGGGCAAAGCAATAAAAGACGGCTAAGAACAGCCAAAAAAATGGCAAAAAATGATGAGCAGGATGAGCTGTAGGCTAAAACTAAGGTTTCGGCGAGGGTTTTAGAGTATATTAAAAAAGTAGCCAAATAGTTTTCAATTTGACCCTTTGTGGACGCGCAGGCCCACCACATCTACGACATACATAATGGTTCCATTCCACAGTAATTTACAATGGGAATCACAATGAATTTTCACTTATAAACAGTAAAAATTTTTCAACATCATCCGCGAGGGTTTAGAAGTATGTTTATTAAAATGGAAATAACGGGCAAGATCCTTGAGCACATCTAGGTTTAAACATTATGCAATCCGCAGACAAAGTTCTAGAAAGCTCATTGAAACTAGGCAAGTGACTTCGGCAAATTTCTGCGAAATAAAAAAAAGTAGGACCTGGCTGTGTAGATTTTGTCAAAATCTCTTACTGAAGCAATGACAAATGACTTACCTCATAAATCTGCTCTAATGGTGTAGTTCTTCAGTGATACCAACAACAGGCAGCGTGCAGAGAGTAAGGCAAAGTAAATGCAGCATTCGTAATTTCATATATTTGCACATTTACCATATTAAATGCGAGGGAAAAAATAAATGCAAGTTCAGTGCGTTTGCAGGCTGATGCGACAAATGTCTGCAACTTTTAAAAGATCAATGGTTGTCATTGAAGAAATTGTCAACCATGCCGTCTCCCTCCATCTGAACCCTTGAAGGAGAAAATGAGCTTCGAAATACATATATAGGGAACCGCCGACGTAATTAGCACAGGAGACAATACAATTTACACAACTTTACTAATTGATTATTTGCTTATCCATGTGGTGTCAAGGTTTTTCATAAAATAACTCTAGAGAATAAATTATGTTTTGTTGATTAGAGCTGTTGGGATGTGCATCATAGTTGTGCATCAAATCTTTTAGCCTTTAGGTTATTTGTATGGTAAAAACTAATGTTTAAAATTTAAATAGATTATATTGTGATGGCATGTGTACATTCTCTCATTTGGTGTAAATGACTTGTCCATTTTGTAGATATGATTATAAATTGAGTGTAATGTTGGAATTCCTGAAATGGTATGTTGTTTTGGGGCACACTTATTTTTTTATATGTTAACAAGCTGATATTATTGATTCATTTCTAGAGTGTTATGTATTCAAATAAACCTAATTCTCGTGCTTTAGTCAGTGTATGTTGCAGGTATTGGAGTGACAGGATAAGGAATTATAATGTTGTAAATTATGTACCACTGCACTCATGAGAATTAGTGAGGCTTCTACATTTTCTAGCATTACACTAATTTTCATCAATTTCTTTCAGTGTTTTTGTATAAGCTTTATCTTGTTAGCAAATTATCAAAAGCATTTATTTGATATAAATAAATTAAACTTGTTCCTTTAGTTACTCAAAAGATTCATGCACCATGCCTAATTTTTCCTTAGTAATTAGGGAAGTTATCTACACTCAAGTTATATGGACTAATATATCACAACAATTATATGCTAATAGCACATACAAGTTCAACATTCAGAGTATCAGGGATTATAGGATATTCAGAGTATCAGGGATTGTAGGATGCCTATGGAAAAAAGAACTGATCATTTGAGACAGAAAAGATCTTAGTTGATGACATAATTAAACAAACAAATAATCCCAAGTAACCAAGCTTGTAATCTCTTGGAACAAGGATGATTTCAAACTTGCTTTAACTTGTAATTTATTTCAAGTTCTCTGCCTTTTTAATTTCTATTTATTTAATACTTTTAATTTATTCCTCTTCTAAATGTATTGTTTTGTCTCAGATGACCAATTCCATTGATTTAACTTGACTAAGCTAGTTTCCTTAAATCTATTGCTATTCTTTCCTCAATAGGTTCATACAACGTCACTACAACACAAGACATGATTTCCTAAAATCCAATTGTCACTACCTATTTAACTAGAACAACTACTCTTCATATGGACTATCTGTATAATGTTTTAATTTTTTATTCAATAATTAGATGGCTATTTTCCCTTGTTAACATAGGATTCTTGTTGAAGAATTCTATCAGTATTTATATGCTTTCACATTTTTATCTCTATTACAACATTTCCTAGAAACTGCCTCTAACATTGGCTAACACATTACTTACATAGACTCTTCAATTAAATTGTTGAGTCTCTAGTTCTCACGGTACCTTTTCCAATTGCATTTATGAATTTTTTTTAGTTGACTTCTACAAGCATTTTCCATATACCTCTACTTAGAGTGAAATGAAGATATACCACCAACCTTTTTCAATATTGTTCCTTTTTGGTGTTGTTTAGATTCAAATACAATCACCCTTTCCATTGTGTTTCAAAGAATACAATGTGGAACTAATAAGATTGATTTCTTGTAAATATTCAACTTGACACAACATCTTGAGGAGGATTCCTTTGACATTAATTCCCCACCCTTTGCATCTTGTAGGAATTGTGTCTAAACATGCTTTAACCACTGACTAATATTGAACAACTTGATGATCTCTTGGTGCCAACTCCTTCTAGTCCAAATGGTTTATCCTAATTAGAGAACTCCAATTGACAGTTTTTCCTTGCAATTTCTGTAGATCAGCTTTGTGCTTAGAACTAGGTTTTTCATAATTGGAAACTCTTACCCACCCACTTCCATGGGAGATAAAACTCTTCGCTAGGATGATTAGAATTTTATGCTACTCTTTTTTTTGTTTGATTAAATGATGCTATCTTATATATATCTTTGACAATTCTCTTTGGGATTCTTAACATTGAAAAGCTAGTAGTTTAGAATAGATTATGCAATCAATTTTAGAAGTGTCATTCTTCCTAATGTATATAGCTATATTTTTGTCTAATGATAATCTTATTCTTTATGTTTTGCATCTCTTTCTCCCAAAGTGTGTTCTTTGTCTTTCCCATAAATAGAGGATTATAGGTATGGCCCTCTTAGCATCTTTCTCTTGGGAATAGAATTTTACATGTGAAGGTTTGAAATTATCAAGATGTAGCATCTTTTCTCTCGGGAATAAGAGAGTAAATTGTAGTATTTGAGCCTTCAAAACCCTACGAAGCTTTTGTTTCCACAATTGTTGTCAACCCTCCTTACGATGCTAAAATTTAGATATACAAGAAATTTGGGGCTACTTGCTTTCTGTGGGTTGTCTCCTGTCACATCCCTATCGTACACCTCCACGTCAGATTAAGTGCACGAAGAGAAACAATAAAAAAAGAAAAAAAGAGACAATTTATGGAATGACGAGTAGGATGTAAGGGTATTATTGTGCAATAAATAAAAGCGTGGGCTGCACGTGAAGTTAAGGGCTTCCATTACCATTATTTTGCTAAGGCTAGTGATGACTTGAATGACAAAAAGCATGGGTTTCCATCATTGCTTAATTTTTTGGAGAAACTTTCAAGCAAAACTCAATTAGTTGGCGAATAAACAAATAAAGGCTACAAAATAGGAGATATTTGCAGTTAGAAGGAGTCATCCCGAAATAAATGGGGATGACATGAGTATGCGAGGGATTGGACATACCACCATTAAGCATGACATCCTTGCCCTGGAGCCATCCATAATTGCAGGTTGGGGTTATTTTTTTCACACAATAGACCTCAGTCTTGGGGGAGATGACCTCATAAAAGAGGATTTGAGCAAAACAGGGGGAAGGTACCAAAAATCACGCAGGAGAAGAGGCAACGCAAGGGAGAAGGAGAAAGGAGATGGGTGGGAAAATAGCAAAATAGTTTTGTTTAAAGGCTTTAGAAACTTTCAAGAATGGCAGTTTTGGCAAGTGAAAAGAAAAAGAGCCAAATTCTCAATTCGTGCCAACATCCTCTCTGTCTACGCTGAAAAGGGAAGAGATTAAAAAGAAGAAGTGAAGGAGGAGATTGTGCAGGAGAGGGCTCCCTCCAGATGTGAGAAGAGAAATGGGAAGGGCATATGAAGCTAAGGCGTGACCTTTAGCAAGACTATAAATGGATTTTACCTGAACAATCTGAGTAAGGCATATGAGGTGGGTAAGAATCCAGGACGTGAGAAGGATAAACAAGAGCTAGATCACCAACACCACACATATGAGTTATTTCTTTCTTCCTATGCTTAGTATTTTCTCAATGCTTCCTCTATTAATGTTTCTCACCGAAACGCCATACTTTTACTTTCCAACCTTATAGCAAAGTTTGACTTATGAATCCTAATGTTAATGGTAGATTATAAATGACATTCCAAATAGTCCCAAGTTGAATTGTAAAATCTAGGTTGTAAGAAAAAAAACTAAAAGGCATTATTGGGTAGACACCAATCCAACTTTTATCTTTATGAATCGTAACCATAAGCTGAATGTTATAAGGGGTATAGGAAAATTGAAGTTCTTAACCTTTGGTACGTTTTAGGATGACATTATTCATTCTAAATATGATGTCTTCACTAAATTATTTTATCAATGGAAAATATTATTTTTGAAGGTTGGCTTAACTTGCAACTTAGATCATGACAAAATAAATATAAAAAAGTGTGGCCTTGATGGTTATCAAATGAAGTTTATTATTAAACCTAAGAATTTGGGATTTTCTATCTACCTCAACCAAACCACCTCTATATTACAGGATAATCCCTCAATGTTAAATTATTTCATTGTCCAAAGGCTCGAATCTTCAAACTATACAAAAGGGGAGGGTGACGTATAATACTATCTTAATGTTTTACATGGAATGGGGTAGCTATATAGAACTCTTTATGTCATATGGACTAGGAATGCAATTGCCTAATCCGAGTTTTTGGGTTATGGCTGAATAATAATGTAAGTGATAATGATCTATTTTAGTGGCACTAGAACCCCAACGTATTAAACATATTTTAAAGACTTTTGGTAACCCACTTGGGATTTAAGGGTAAAGGCTTACTATGACGGTATTATGATGTCTAACAACCTCTTAAATGTGAGAGCCTTGATACTGGAAATATCATGTGAATGAAAGGAGAATATTAGATCTATTGTGAATTGTAAAATGGTCATATACTATAGGTGGAAGATAAATATCGCTTAATTTAACTATGTTGTTGAAATTAGGTTAACAAATAAACCTATGAGATCATGCTATCTGACATCTCTTGTGACCTTATTGCTGACCATCACGGTCATATTTGGTATAAATAAATTACCCAATCAATGAACTAGACTATTATGAGAACATGGGTTGCTCCATAGGGTAAGTGAAAACTAGAAGATCAAGAATATTATTATTAATACTATTAATGGGCTATGATTTCATGTATTGGTCGAATGGACATAGCATTGCCAAGGTACTTAAGTAAGAATTCGACATTGATTATAACTTAAAACAACCTCCTAAATACTATTGCTTGTCCTTTGAAGATATTTATTTCAACCCCTTGTGTATAAGAGCCTTAATATTGAACCCCTTATACGAGTATCAACTGGAAATGATTTCCTATGGTTTGCGTGAACCAAGGTAAATTGGTATTAAGTAATAAGCCTAGTCGGGCTAGGTCAATGAGATGAAAATATAAGAGATGATATGACCAAACAAGATTATAATAAATTGGGTGGAGATTGATCCAAGACCTCAATATTCTTAAGGTAGAGTGAATCCCTGGGTTATAGGAACCGGTGCATAGGTATCCTTGAGAGACTTTGTTAGGAGAACTACGTGTGACTTTGACCCATTTGGAAGTGGGAACGTAGGTGGTCCTTGGGCGGAGGATGCCCTTGCGACTTCAAGTCTGTAGGGGAGGGCTTAGGGGGGGAAACTCCAAGGGTTGGGGTTGTTCTTATGTGGTTTACCTTTCCTCCTCCATAAGCTTCAGTTGAGGCTGAATGGGTATGAAATAAGTTAAGGGAATCTAATAAATTGTATTTAACACATGATGTGTTTTGAATAGTAAATGAATGAAGTAAGTGATCTAACTACTTATAATTGGTAATTGAATATATGTATAAGTTTGGCCAATTCCATCTTGTATTGGTTCCATGTGACTTTATGTGTTGTGAAAACTGACTCCACATCTAGAGGATCTGATGTATAGGCCCATGTATCGGTTGATTGTGATTGTGATTGTGATTGATGTTATGCATGACTCGCCCAAGAGTGAACCTCCAAGATATTTGAGCAGTGATAGGTAGCCATTGGCCGATGTCTAGGCTACTACTAGGGATTAGTCCGCATTCACCCGGTTCACGGAGGTGAAGGTAGTGGGCTACCCTGGTTATGATACGGCCGTAGCGGTTGCACAAGTAGGGACCCATCAGTGTGGGTAATGGTAATCTGGGGCTAACTGTGTATTGAGAGGGTTCATTGGTTGTCACTGGTAAGCACGAAAGTGACTGATGCCATGTGTTACCTAGGATTGCAAAGAAGATAGTTGACAATACCACTAAGGTCACAAGGTGGTATTTGATAGGAGCTACTTCTTCTTGGGTGGAAAAACTTGTTGTCGGTGGCCTATAGGCTACCGGGGTCGAATCCACCGTGCCTGCAGGTCACTACTGGGGAAACCCTTGGATGCGGATGACCCACGATGTAGTATGGGATGCACCAAATCCCCTCCCAGTTGTCAGATTGTATATTTAGCCTCGTGGGGTTGAGGACAGACCCGTGGTGTAGTATGGTATGCACAAAATCCTCTTCCCATTTGTCCAATGGTGCAGAAGACCGGTGGAAGGATAGGACCCATAGGTAGTGCGTAATGCACTGGTATTCTTTCGTCCCTACGCATTATGGACATGTGTTAGCCATTGTGATGTGTTAGTCACCATTGTTATTATGTTATGTGATGTATGGTGGAGCTTGTTACTGTGTTTATGTGATGTATGATGGAGCTTGTCACTATGTATTTGCGATATATGTTGGAGTTAGTCACTAATGTAATTTTGATGTGCAAATGAGATAATAATTGTATACTTGTGATGTACATATGAGCTAATCTCATTTTACTTGTGATTTGTGTATGATCCAATCACTGTATACTTGTGATTTGTGCATGAGACAATCATTGTTGCACTTGTGATCTATGTATGATCTAGTCATTGTTGCAATTCAGACGTACATCTACCATCGGGCAGTAATTTGTATTGTGTGTATGAGCCAATCAACTTGTATATAGGGTATGCTCATATGGTACTGTACATGATCATTTTGATTATGGTACATATGCCCCTTGTGAATATTGTGAATGTTTGTATACTGGTGCTTGGTAATGTTTGGTATGGACCCAACACTTGATGGCAAGATATTATCCTTATATTATAATTGACTATGTTAATAACTTACATGTAATAAATTGATAGTTTTGGGATAAAGGTGAGATAATAGATCTCATATAAGAGTAGAGATTGAACTCCCTTTGTTAGTGTGGGGCGAACTACGATGCCTTTGATTCCCACGAGGGGATATGTAGGCAGGGTCATTATGAACCCTCGAGGCTTAGGTCATAGGTCTAGGAAAGACCTTAAACTTGGGACTGTGTCACTCTTTTGTGCAAGCATATATTTGGCTAGAATGAGTTGATGCCACCATGGGAATGGAGAAGTATTGAAGTTGACACTATTAAGCTTCATGGAAGGTGCTCAATTGTTTAAGTTGGTAGATGCTAGAATACAAAAATAAAAATAAAAAAATGGTGTGCCCGAGGGGTGGATTTACATCTCCTTATGAGTTTCCTCCCTTAATAACTTATCTTGTAAAGGATTGGTTGTTACTCTTGAATTAAATTAGCAATATCATTCAAAAATGTAACTTTTGCATTGCTTTTCCCTTTCTCATGTTTTGTCAAAAGGCCAATAAAATGATAAGAGTCCTTCCCACCCTGTTACATCAAAAATGATCTGTAAAAGGATTCATTCTTGCTCTTCATGGCATGTTTGAAGAGGTTTTGGGATAGGGGACAAGCTCTTGGACTCTAAAGTGTGTATCAAAGGATATGGACATTGACTTGCAAGCTTTGGCAAAAGGTAAAAGCTTTGAAAAGGAAACATAGTCAAGTACATGGGGCATAGGAAAGTCGCCCAAAAACAGCACAGCCAAATAATAAATTCTCAAAGCCATGTCAATCATCCTATTAACATTCAAGGACAAAAAGAAGTTTGTGCTGAGATTTGTGTCAATAAATGTCTTGGGGCATTCCAACCTATGCTGCCTAACAGATCTCATAAATGCAATCTTGATCTAAAGGTACCTCATACCATGAACCATTTAGAGTCTGAAAGTATATTGGATAAATAGCCTGAATGTGATGTTCCTGTTAGAAGCCTGCTGTTACAAAAAGAAACACAGCTACTGAAAAATAGAAAATTATGCACCTCAATTCTGAAATACAAGCTGTAATTCTGAAATCTGCAGTTCTAAACTTCTAATACCTTAATAGACACTTAGAGCAAATATTTCAGCTGTTATGAAAGTTACAGCATAGAGATCAATAATTTCATTCATGAATTGTTAGAAATAAATTCTAAGAAGAAAAGCTGGAGTTGACTATTCTGAAAAACATTGAAGATCTGCACCAATTCTTCTCACATGAAACTATGTGGAAGGTTTGACCTGACAAGATAGGACCTCAAACTCCAACTGACTGCCTTACTGATAAGGTGGCTATTTGGGGAAAGAAACACCAAGAATTGTATTTCCCAAAGATGGATGCTTAAACACTATTGAGGTCTTTTATTGTAGTATCTACAACCTTATCACTTCCTTTATCCTAACCCAACTAATTATTTATTGCTAACATAACACCCATAATTTATCCTAACACAATCACCTCTTTATTGCTTACAACTTTATTGTAAAAATCCAACTAAAAGCACAAGTAACAAAGATAGTAACTTTATCCCGCACCAGACTGCACAAGTAACAAAGATAGCACAAGTAACAAAAGCACAAGTAATAGAAAAAAAAGGAACAAGTAACAAAGATAACAACTTTATCCTTCCCTAGATTGCATTATTTGTTTCCAACCTCCTAAAATCATTTAAAGCTAACATATTTATCTAATGGGAGAGTTGGACAAGTTACAACTTTTATGATTCCAACCTCTAGTAATAATTTTAAGCTAACAGTTTATCTTATGAGAGAGTTGGACAACTTACAATTTTTTTTGCTTCCAACCTCAAAAAATAGTTTAAGCTAACAACATTATCTAATGAGAGAGTTTAACAATTTACAACTTAAATTATGACTACAACCTTTATAACTCAGTCAAAGCTAGTAGCTTTGTTTGGAGGCAAAGCTAGATGATTCATACAAAATTATTTTATTTATTATTACTAGGCTTTGCTTCCCAAAAGTTTCATTTCAAAGCTTATTTAAGAGATGGGTACTGCAAAGTTTTCTCTTTAGATTCCCAAGAATCCTCACTATAGACAATTACTTTCATGTTAGCCATTATCTTTGAGATAATATTGTATACAACTGACTACCATGGATGATAAGCATGCCAAATAAAAATAATGACAAAAATAATAGATGTTTCCTCAGTAAGTAGTAAGCACAAATAAAAGTCACTCATAACAAAGGACAATAACTCTTGTAGAGTTTCCTATAAGAATTTTGATTCAGAATTATACACTTCATTAGAGAGATTAAAATCAAAGGAATTCACATCCCTTAATAATTCTTACAAGTTAAGAGCTCATGTGGGAAATCAACTTTAGATGAATTTCGTTGTAAGGAAGCAAAGGTGTGCGGAAACACTTCCTACGCTAACCTTGAGAAGAGGATTATGCAAATTTCAAATAAAATATTATAGAGATTTGAAGAAACAAATAATACCATAAACAATAAAACCATAACACGGTGATTTACGTGGGGAAAACCCTTTCGGGAGAAAAACCCCACACTCCAAAACCTACACAATGTATTATCAAATCTTGAAACAGATTACAACACACTTGCAATACAAGTTCTTACAAGAGTCTTCACCTCAACTCAATTTAGAGGAATTTTAGCAACATTTCGGCAGTATACAAACTTGCAAACTAACTCTCACCTTTCTCTAACACAAATGACTATCTCAAAGTACCAATATATAGTATTACATTACATATGAGAATCTTCTAGAGATAAAACTTTTCTTTTTAGAAAAATATAATAAAATCTCGTAGCAATCTTATCTCTATTCCCGTATAAAAGATATTTCTCAAAATAACCACTTTTCATCTATCACAAAATCTTCTATTCTTGGTTTGCTTTATTTTTTATTTCCATGCAAGGTTGAGACACTTCCTTTTTTTCCTTTTTCTTTGTTTTTTTTTTTCGTATTTATCTTTTTGTTTTAAAATGTTTTATTCCTAACATTCTCCCACTTGTCGAACACCTTGCATGAGCCAGTTAATTTTTGGGGGCCAAAAGGCCCATTAATTTGGAACACCATCTAAACTTCTTTGTGCTCACAAGCTTTGTTAAGGCATCTGCAACATTCGCTACAGTCTCTACCTTTTCCAGCTTCACCCTGCCATCCTCGACCATATCTCTTACAAAGTGATACTAAACATCAATGTATTTGGTCTTGGCATGAAAAGTCGGGTTCTTCGCAAGGGAGATTGCACTCTAACTATCACAATAGGCTGTAACTGCTTCATGTTTCAATCCAACATCTGAACACAAATGCTTCAGCCAAACGACTTCTTTACAGACATGAGTAGCTGCCATGTACTCTGCCTCAATAGTGGACAAAGCGACCATAGCCTGTCGCTTGCTCATCCAACTGATTGCACCACCATTAAGAGTAAACACATATGCACTGGTGGATCTTCTGCTATCGACATCACCATCCCAATTTGAATCCACAAAACCACAAATACTCAGGGAATGTTGATCTCCTGTAACATGAATACATATAGAGTACTCTAATGTACCCCGCAAATATCTGAAGACCCTCTTAATTGCATCCCAATGCACTCTTCAAGGATTAGACATAAAACGAGAAAGAACTCCCATTGCTTGGGTAATATCTGGTCTTGTACAGACCATAGCATACATTAAGCTTCCGACTGCACTCTGGCAAAGCACTCTGCTCATGTCTTCCATCTCCAATGGGGATGTATGACATTTTGAAATGGAGAGATTCATTCCCAATGCAACAGGAACACAAAGTGGTTTACAATCCTACATGTTGAACCTTTGCAAAACAGAAAAAACATACTTACTTTGGCTAAGCCATAGCTTTCTGTTCTCACGATCTCTTCTTATCTCCATCCCAAGTATGTGTTTTTTTGCACCAAGATCTTTCATTTCAAAATTCACAGAGAGCTGAGATTTCAATTCTGCAATCAAACCTTTTCCTTTCCCAATAAACATGTCATCAACATATAAAGCAATTACCAAGAAATAATCACTATCAGATTTAAAATATACACAGTGATCAGATTTAGACCGCACAAATCCCAAACTCAACACATATGTATCAAACTTCTAGCACCACATCCTAGGACTTTGTTTCAGGCCATATAAAGATTTCTTTAACTTACAAACCAACTTGCTTTTACCTTTTACCACATAGTGCTCTGGTTCTGTCATATAAATCTCTTCCTCCAAATCACCATGAAGGAATTCAGTTTTCACATCCATTTGTTCCACCTCTAGATCATAAATTGCTGCAATAGATAATAAAAACTGAATGGATGTCATTTTAGCAATAGGAGAAAAGATCTCACCGTAATCAATACCCTCAACCTGAGAGTATCCCTTCGCAACCAACCGTGCCTTATACTTTTCAACATTTCCATCTGAACCAATCTTTTTCTTAAACACCCATTTACATCCAACAGGTTTTTGACCTTCGGGCAATGGTACAAGGTCCCATGTATCATTCCTTTTAAGAGCTGCCATCTCTTCATCCATGGCTATTTTCCAAGACTCTGCATCATTTGTACCCAAAGCTTCTTGCACAGATCTCGGTTCATCAACGTTAGTACTCAAAGCAAATATACACTTCCAATCATCAGGTGAATACCCATACCTTTGAGGTGGTTTCCTTTCCCTTGTAGACCTTCGAACAAGTTGAGGTGGAGGTTCTTCCACTTCTTCCTCCTCTCCTAAAGATTCAGAGCTTGATGAGCTCTACTCAAATTCTTGTCTATTTTGGGGTATCGATTCAACTTCCTCAGGTGTAGAAGGAATTTGAATCACATCTTTTTTCTGTTCAATTTCTTTATGTTGTTCTAGCTGAAAATTAACAGGAGAAGATTTAGTCTCTCTAAAAATAACACTTCTAGAATAAATTACCTTTTGTGCAACAGGGTCCCAAAGCTTGTATCCTTTCACACCATAGCTATAGTCGATGAAGATACATTTAACAGCCTTAGAATCCAATTTTGTTCTCTTCTCCTTAGGCATATGTGCATATGCCTCACAACCAAAAACTCTTAGATGTCTAAGTGAAGGCTTTTTCCCCAAGCATGCCTCCATTGGCATTTTATCAATAAGCGTCGATGTAGGAGATCTATTTATTAAATAACAAGCAGTTGCAATAGCTTCAACCCAAAACATTTGTTCTAGACCGGCTCCACTCAACATGCTCCTAGCCTTCTCCATCAATGTTTTGTTCATTCTTTTTGCAACTCC
>VDFB02053791.1:0-24690 GCA_007258455.2 Sequoia sempervirens
TCATAAAACAACGTTCACCACTAAGTGGGGGACGTTTGCTTATAGGAGAATGCCTTTTGGGATCATCAATGCTGGTGCCACCTTCCAATACGCCATGGATATTTCCTTCAAAGATCTGATTGGAAAGTGAATAATCATCTACATGGATGATTTAACTATGTTTTCTAAAAGGAGGAGTGATCACGTTTCTGACCTATGCAAAGTGTTACAAAGGTGCAGGGAGTTTAGAGTTTCTCTTAACCCAAAAAAGTGAATTTTCAGTGTAACTGAGGGTAGATTGCTCAGACACATCATTTCAGAATAGGGAATCTCTATAGACCCTGAACGTATCTAGTCCTTGCTAAAAATCCCACCACCAGGCATTAAGAAGGAATTAAAATCCTTTTTTGGAAAGATCAACTTCATTAGGAAATTCATCACGGGTTTTACAGAGATTGTTAAGCCTCTCAACACTATGTTAAAACAAGATGCCAAAGTTGAATGGACTCCCGAAGCCAAACAAGCCTTCGAAGAAATCTAACGGGCCATTGCTGAGGTACCTGTGTTAGTCAATTTGGATTATCTGAAGCCATTCTATATCTACTCGTTCGCTTCAGAACATTCTTGTGCTAGCATTTTGACTCAGAAAGACGATGAAGGAAATGAGCACCCGATCACCTTCATGAGTGCTCCCCTGAAGGATGTTGAATTGCGATACCATAACATAGAGAAGCAAGCATATGCCCTTGTCAGAGGGGTGAAGAAATTTCGGCATTATATCCTGTGTAATAAAGTGTTTGCCATTGTCCTTGACCCAGCAGTGAAAACCTTCCTTATGCAGAATGAATTGGGTGAACAAAGAGCTAAATGGGTCACTTTGCTCCAAGAATATGATATGGAAATCCAACCGATGAAATTGGTGAGAGGAAAGGCACTTGCCCGCACGATTGTTGAATCGGCGGTAGAGGTTGGACCCGAATTCACTGTGCAGCAGTATCAACTTGACGATGTTTCCCCGGGAGAATAGTACGAGAATGTCGTCTAATATTTGTTGAACCACAAGTGTCCGGCTCTCCTGCGGGGAATCCAAAACCACGCTCTTAAATTGAAAAGCAATGGCTACATGTTACAAGGGTCTATCTTATACAAGAGAAATGATGAAGGCATTTACTTAAGATGCCTTGGTAGGGAAGAAGCAGACTAGGTCTTAAACGAGTTTCATGATAAGTTTGGCATTGGCCACAGATCCGGTCCCTCCACTGCACACCAAATATTAAGAGCAGGATATTATTGGCCAACTATCTTTAAAGATTTTCATTGTCACATTCACTCATGTCACACATGTCAGACAACCGCCACCAAGGGGAAGAATGTTGCTGTCCCACTGTAGCCTATGTTAGAGGTAAGGTTGTTCGCGCAATGGGGCCTCAATTTCATCGGTTCAGTAAGCCCTCCATCATCCATGGGACACAGGTACATTCTTACCGCTACTGATTACTGCACTAGATGGACAAAAGTAATTGTATGTAAACAATGCACAAATGAGGTAGTTACTAATTTTTTAGAAAGTTTCATTTTAAATCGCTTTAGTTGTCCTTATGCTTTGGTGTGTGATAATGCACCTGCATTTGCTTCATTAAAATTTTCTAGTTGGACATTAGACTACGGGATTGCCCTTAAATTTTCGTCTAACTACTACCCCTAAGGCAATGGCCTCGTTGAGTCCATGAATAAGAACCTGATTACCATGATCAAAAAACTGCTAGATGTGAATCCCAAGGACTGGCATACCTAGCTCCATTTCTCCCTTTGGGCAGACCACACTCGCCATAAGGCTGCCCTTGGTGATTCCTTGTTCCATCTTGTTTATGGCCTAGAGCCCATATTTCTTATCCATCACGGTTGGTTGGGTTGGGGTTGAATCAAACTTTACATTTTAGAAGTATGAAACCATACAATAGAAATTTTTTTCACAAACACAGTGGTTAAGAGATGGTTTGATACCAGAGCCAAAATCAAGAACATTTAGAATAAGCGGTTTGGTCTTGTATTGGGACAAGTCCATATGGGGGAACAAGCAGATTCAGCAAGCTTTGAGCTTGCCCTTTCAAATAGTTGAGAATTTTGGGGAGACAATTCCCTTAGCCTAAAGTTAACTAGTGATAATGTCCATTGCCAAGTAGATAGAAGCACACGAAAACATTACTTTGACCTAAGCTTTCTCGAGCTCTTTCCCTTGTAAATATTTGTATATAGGTAAGAGTAGGTTGCCCTTTTGGTCTGCTTGCGTCTTTCTGTCTTGCGTCCCTCTTTTTTTTTTTTTTTTTTCCCCCGGTTGTTTTGTTTCAAAAGGATGTTCTTCGTCCCCTTTTGGTGGTTGTGCTCACTCGACGAACGGTTCGCTTTACTGTCTGACCTTGGTGTTCTTTGGCTAAGCATTCATTCTCGGCTGTTGGTCTCTGAAAGCTACTTAGGAATGATTTCCTCATTTGAACTCTGCTTTAGAACTCGACCGTTGGTTGGATCTCTTTACACACATCTCAGATCTCGCACGAAACACACATTAATCATTTCTAAAGGGTTGTACCATGGTTGCTATGACACCTTAGTAAGTGAAAAATCTTAAGTCTTCTCCAGTGACCACTCTGGTCCCAAACCCATTGTAGGATTCAGTGCTTACCCAGTCAAGCAAAAGCTAAGTAAGAAAATGGACATTGAGAAATATCGAAACAAAAGAGATAAAGAATTCTGAAAATTAAGCGACCATATGGGTGTACGGGTAACTCTACCGAGGCTATGGACTCCTGGCCGACAGTAGATCAATGTCCATGCAATCGCAGTGACAACTCTGTTGGGGCTATGGATGCCTGACTGGAAGTGGAGCAATGTCTAGATTACTTTTGGTGTCATACAATTTATGTAGCTTGCTAAGATTAGATTGGTAGCCATTGGTTACTGTCCTACAGAAAGGCATGAATTCACTACCTTTGTCCTGTAGACTGACCTAAGTAAGGATCTTGTTCTCCAATTCACCTTTGGAAGTCTACTCTTGGTCTGTGAAACTAGAGATTCTGGGTCCTCGATGAATTCTTATCCTTAGAACGCTCGGGAGTGTTTCATAGCGGAGTCGCCATTTGTTGTGCCCTTAGCACACACGCTCGATTCAGAACGGGGACCCTCTTCTTCTTTTGCCTTGCCGAGTCATTTTGTCACTGCCTTGTTTTGCGTACCCTATTTTCATGTCCTGCATGGTCAACGTACCTTCAAGAGTCTCATATTGAGTTGACCATGCTTCGCCCCTCCAATTTTGTCAAGTTATGTTGCCTTGCGGGGTCTCCTTGGCAAATTGCCTCTTCCAGTGGCCCTGGAGCTTGTCGGGCTCGCCCCTCTAGGTCTTCATCCCTGAGTTTCCCTCTTGTCTTCACCATCCCGAATGGTCGAAGGATTCTGCCTTCCTGGCCTCCGGGACCTGACTCTCTGTTTTTCGTCCGCTGAACTTGCAGGATTTTCTCAACTGCTTAGTCCACTCCGGGCCCGACCCTCCGGACTTCTGCATCTGAAACTCCTTGTGGACTTCACCGTTCCAGGTAGCAAATCACTGATGAAACTCCGCCATCCAAGCCCCGAGTTCCCCTTTGCCGCAGGTGATTTCTGATTTGAATTTTCCCGAAAGCGAACCTTCAACAGAACTCCGCCATCTGGGCCCCGAGTTCCCTTCGCCACCGGTGAGTAGGATGAATTTGAAGTGGCCATCATCACATGTCTTTGCAGACCTCGAACCTCGGACCTCCCGCTGCCGTCCGTGAATTTGAATTCACTAACCCAACTGTCATCCGTACAAGCATTGAATGCGGCCATTAATGGCGGTGGGAGTATAAGTATCTTGAGAAACTTGTCATTCTCACTTGTCAGGTTTGCAGAAAAGGATTAGAGCACTTTTCAGAGAGAATCACTGCCTCCGTCGATCGTTGCCCTCGCACCTGTTGCCGTCGCTTACCGACCATGAGTGGATTCCACACTTTGCCGCATCGATTTTTTGAGGTCAGTTTTCTGTCGCCCTCCCGAGCATTTTTTTCATGATTTTAAAGCTTAAAAATGAACAACACGGGATAAAAGGACATATAGTTGATAAAACACGATGAACCACACAAAACCCATGTTTTTGATTCTTTGAAAAACCTCCAAAATTCCCTCAAATTCATGACCAGAACTTCACCTCGTCACGGGGTGTTCACACCCTTCAGACCCGGGTCTCCTCTTGGTAGTCAAAAACAAAAAATAATGAACATTGGCCAAAATGGCTATTTGACCCGTCGGGCCCGAATCCTCGAACCTTTGTGTTCCCTTTGCCGTCAAGGTTGAAAAACTTGAACATCCAAACTTGGTCGCCGTTTTGGCTGTTTAGACCCGAACCCCCAAACTTCCATGACCAGAAGTCCACGAAGATGTTGTCATTCCAAACGGCGGAGTCACCCCGTCCGCCCGAGCTCAAGAGCCTGCCTTTCCTTTTGTCGTCCATTGTGCATGCGAACTCAACTTTTCATCGCTCTCCCGGGTCCCAGTTTGTGGACTTCCGTCCAGGGACTTCCATCCCATCTTCGCCATTCTAAATGGCGAACCTTCGGCAACCTTCTGCCTCCCACACCCGGAGCCTCCCTTTGCCACTTGGAGGTTGGCACTGAACTTTAAACATCCTCACCCTTTCCGGACTCTGGCCTCCGGGACTCCATCCTGTCTCCGCCGTTCCGAAAGAGAAATCTGCGCCCGTCCTTCCAAGCTTCAGGCTCCGCCCCTCTGCTCACCATGGAAGCTCAAAAGTAATTTGACGCTTGACCCTGATGTAGGGTCTAGTCCGTTAGGCTGCCCCCTCCAGACTTCCACCTGATGATCGCCATCCCAAATGGTGAAGGCATGACAGCTTCCCAGCTCCATATGCCTGAACACTTTAAAATTGCAAAATTGTCAGCCGCCCTTGGACCCTCCGGGTCCCAGACCCCAGAGTTCCATCCCCAGAACTCTGTTTCTGCCCGACCGTTCCAAACAGCCAACTCTAGACGGCAATCCAGCCTTGTACCTCTGGATGCTCCCAAACCAATCCAAATGGCCTCAAATTTGAAATCTGATCTCGACCTAGGTGCTTAAATTTGGCCCTCTTCGCTACAATCCTTTTGAACCATTAAAATCTGGTCGGGAGAAGTCTCCCAGATCACTCTACCCCGTTTTCCCTTTCAAAACAACATTTCCGCTAGGGAAGTCTAGGCCTCTAGGCCCGGATTGTCCAAAGACTTTCAATTAAAAGACTAATAACAGTTGGAAGTAGAAGTATCATTTTATGAATGATAAATTGTTTAAATTTGACTTTTCCCATGGGATTTTAACTTACATCAAGAATTTCATGATCAGTTGCACTGACTGCACCTTTGCTTGTAGGATATATGGAACCAGGTGTAGGACCCTCGAGGGCTACTGCAGAAAAGGACAAAGGAAAGAATTCGGGCAAGACTCCTTGAGGAAAATAGGACAAAGACCAAATGAAGTACCAATTCCAAGGTGAACCGTTGCATTCAAAGGTTACCACGGATTGGAAAGAAATCACCGACACCAATATCGGCCATGTCGATATTAATGAGTTTAAAAAAAGGGTTAGGGTCAACCTGATGACCAAGAATGCAAGGCTTATCAGGAAAAGTGGAATTGTGAAAGCTGCAGACTTCCCTCCATCCCTCATGGCCCGTTAGCTAGTCATGGCTTGTCGGCAGGCATATCAACCAGATACAAGGACAATTGTTGACTGAGATGGTAACATTCTTGCGGATATGTCAGCTAAAGGAATTGCCGGGAACTTCCACATTCCTACCTTCGTCGAGATGGAGATGCCTACCATTGAGGAATGCCAGGCAGCATGGGATGACAACCCGATGGGCTGCAAAAAGTTAATAAATTAGCATTGGCTTACAGAAAAATGGGGCAGCGCTGAGAAGGTTCCTCACGAACTCTTTTGTAGTCATTTCCATGAACATTACCATGACTTGGTCACAATGCAAAGCAGGGTTATGGGTCTTCCTACTGCAGCCTTCTTTCAGGGGTGGATGGTTTACTTCGTCGAATAGATCCTCAGCGAGAATGAGGACGTCACCACCAAGCCCTCGTTTTACTGAGGAGGTATAATAAGCGACTACTTCCATGAGCAGTTCCTTAATGTGAAGAAAAGTTCCAAGTTCTACATGACCTCATATCTCGTCTACTCCTTGGCAGACCGGAGGCAGTGCAATGGGTTGTTCATGGCACCCGATGAAGAGCAGGGAAGAAAATTGAAAGCCTATGATGGGTACCCCCAGCTCCAGTACCAGAATTTCAAGGAGTATTGTAGGGTAAATAATGCCTTCATTGGCCATATCATCAAGATAATTGTTGGGGATTTTGAGAGAAGGGTCTCCCACAGTGCTCGGGCCTTCTTAAAATAGTATTCCTTCCTTTTCATTCAATATCCAAAGTTCACTTACATCTGCGCCCAGGGCTTCACGAAAAGGCCAAATAAGCTTCCCCGATACCCCAACGACCAGATCATCCTGTTAGAACTTTCTCAGCAGCTTCAGCACATACAATCAGTCCTCACCAGCAAACACTTGGCAGGGCTCTCCTATCCCTTAACTCTTGGCCAAGGAATGTATAAGCTACAAACTCCTCAGTGCGTTGGGAACTCTGAGAAAGAATTGAAAGATTATCATTTTCACCTGCACACTACTCACCCCTGGGTAGACCCATACGGACATGTAAGGAAGGCACTAGGGTTAGGGTATGCCCATCTCCACCATATCGAGGACTTTTGGGCAGATTGTTAGGATGACAAGGAAGTGCATGCAAGGCACTATATGCAGATGACTACATATTTTGTAAGAAAGGTGCAACCATTCCCCATACCAGACCAAGATAAGGAGAACAAAAGAACCATAATGGACCCTAGATATCCTATAGTTTTCAACTTGTCGTTACCAACAATAGACTGGAATGAACAGGAGGTAGATGACCTCAACATTATAACAAGGCCAATCTTGGACCAAACCAAAGAGTGGGTGGATGGACAAGTGGCACAACTAAAACAACAAGGGGTTATCCTGACGTATGAAGGGATCAAAAGTGAGCCAAGTGCCATAGAGGACGCTGCTGCCACTACTTCAATAGGTGGAACATCTAAGTCTCCACCAGTCACCATATCCAAGAAGAGGAAAGAGACAGAGACAGAGCAGTCTCTTGACCCCAAGGTTTATACAAGGAAAGATCCAGGAGGCTCACCTTCCAAGAGGCTTAAGCAAATAGGGGGCACCACAGAGCAGCCCTTAATCCAAGACGAAGAAGCAAAGGGTATAGATCAAGTAAAACCTCTTTTGCTTCTCCCTGCTGCCCCATCATCTACCTCTCTAGCCATGGTTACCACATCCCCTCCGACAGTGGACATCTCTGTCCATTTTTCCCCCTCACCTCCAGCCGAGCCCGTGATAGTAATTGACTCTTCCTCCACCATGACTACTCCTCCTTCCTCCGCTGCAATATCACCCACCACACCGCTCCTTCTGGCTACAGTGACGACACCAATACCCGCTTTCGCCTTGCCTGGGGCCTTCTGGAAACATATGCAACATATCTCTTCTGAGCTCTCCCAGATCCTTATGGATCCCACTCTTCAAGCATCCCTAGCGCAGGTCCTCGCTACTGCTAAACCTTCGCAGCCTCCAATAGGGCCACCAACTATGGAAGCCACTATGTTAATCCTCGAGGAATGGGAGAAGCGAGAGCAAGAAGCCTCGAAGCCATTTGAAGAGGAGGCCGATGAATACCATGAACATCTAGAGTATGAGCATCAGACAATAAATAGGGTAGCCTACGAGGAGGAAGGAACAGGCTCCTCAAAGAGCAGAGATGAGGAGGATGATGTCGGCGGTAGGGTCATCGTGCAAACCTTCGATGACGATCTTGAAGAAGAGATGGCCCGATAGCTAAAAGAAATTGAGGAAGAGGCAGAGGGGTTGCCTCTTGTAGAAGGAAAGCAACAAGAGGGTAAGCCTGAGGATGAGGCTCAAATTGTCAAGAGCCTTGAAATTGAGCCGCCCAAGGAGCACGTGCGCGAGGTTGAGCAAACCAAAGAAAAGAAGGGGAAAGAAATAGAAAAGGAAGAAAGTCCCCGGCAGTAATTATCTACCAAGCCTCCTCTTAAGTGCCTTGTGTTTGTATAGGACTCTGATGAAGAAGAAGGAGATACTGCTAAAGCGGAAGAAAAGGGCCTGAGAGATGAGAAAATAGAGGTCTTGGCCAAGAAGAGTGAGGGTGATCATGAATCACCTAAAGAAAAGGCCGCTATGCCAGAATGGCTGGAGAGACAACTCGAAAAGAAAACTCCCGCACCAAAAGACCTAGGAGCGAAGCTAGAGGCTATCTTAGCCCGAGCGCAGATCACAACTAGAAAGGAAAAGAAGCCTAAGATTAGATCCAAGGTAACTATGGATGCTTCTGGTTCTCGACCTGTGTAGATAGTAACACGAGTGGTGGGCCAGGAGGAAATAAGCTAAAACATCTCCACCACTAATCTAGGAACTGCTACCATAGAGCAAAAGGTGGGGCATCTTAAGGATATGGTGGCTACAGTGGTGCACTTGATAACACAGGACAAGAATTCGAAAGATGAACTCAAAGCACAAGTAGCCACTCTGACTGATTACATCCAAAAGTGGTCTTCAATGGATGACTTGCCTACCACATCCACAGCTCCGCCCCAATTACTATCCAAGGAACAAATTGACAAGTTGGAAAGGAGGAAGAACTTGGAAAAGACTACAGAGAGCTGGTTCTGACAGGTCTTGTACGTCGGGAACATGGGAGTTAGCCGAGCTATTCGAACATCCAACAAGTTATTGGACCTGCAGCAATCTTTGGAAAGCATGAGGAAGCTCTGCACTGACTTCCCTGCAACATACGACTCCACCTTTCCAAAGATTGAGGCCATCCTCCAATTACCAAAAGCCACATGGGAAAAGTAACTTGCATTCAAAAGGGATGATCACTGGTTGATGGATGTGTCGAGCCAGGATTTTGACAACAGGAAAGAAAGGCTAGAGCAGATAATGAGTAAGGTGGATCCATACATTGAATGGGTTAAGGAAATTAGAGCGGAATGCGCTCATTATCTCAAGCTGATGACAGAGTATGACATGCCCAAAGTACAGATGGATCCGGAGAAGGTAAAACCTTAGTTTTAGAAGAAGATGGAGGATGGGATGTCTAGTGAGATAAAAGTGGAGTTCATGAGTTTTTCCACCCATGCCTTCGACCAATCAGAACTTTTCAGAGATCAGGGCGTGAAAAATGATGAGGATAGGAAGAAGCTAGAAGATAATGCCAAAGAACAGAGTTACCAGATGTTGTGATACGAGATCATTGAGGTAGACAAGCTCCAGCCAGTCATCCTTAAATTCATCGAATATATAGCTTCGAAGAAGCAAGAGGATAGCCCTATTATCAATGAAGAGACCCCAAAGGAGTAGCTACAGTAAAAGAGCAATCAACAAAAGACAAAAATGCTACAGTGTTGTCACTAAGGACAAAATAGGGAAGAAAATAAAATGTAATTTTAAATTGTAATATATTGAGGGGTTGGTTGAAACCCTATTTTGTAATGAATCTTGGCCACACAATGAGAATTAATCTTGGCCATTCATTTGAATTTTTGGGCACTATAAATGGGGGTCTCCTCTCATTTGCAAAGTGGAGTTGAGTTGTTGTAAAGACATGCTGCTGAAATTTCTAATGAAAATACATTGACTTGGTGCATTTTCTGATTTCTTCACGTGTTTCATGGTGCAATCTCCATTGTTAGATGCTTCACTTAGATTTATATTGCTGCTTTAGTTAGCTGTGTTTTCAATTTAATAGATTCTAGAAATTTTGTTCTGTAGTTTTGAAAATTTTCTGCTGTGTAGATGCCTTCTTTGTCCATACTTTTTGTTGTTTGCTGCTGGAAGATAGCTGTGTAAAGTCAGTCTGGGCTTAAATTCAAAGCTACTCCACACTTTCATCTTTGTTCATGCATGTATATGGTGAATGGAAGGTGAAATATATGCAGACCTTAGAAGATAGCACAAATTTCATGAGACTATGAGACTTATGGTTAAGTGAAATATTGTTTTGAGGAAGCTGTCCATTGTAGGAACTCCATGATTACTATTCATATTTAGTTGCAGGTCCAGGAACCTTTCATCTCCCCTGCTCTTTTCCCCCCCTTTTTTTTTAGAAATATCTTGTATCAAAGTTCATTGCACATTGTAAAGCCAAACTTGAAGAAAACATCGAAGTCTTGGATCGCTGTCCGAACCTACAGCAAAGTGAAGCTCGTCCTCTATCTCAGAAACTTCGTATTTGAAGATCCACCTCGCATCCAGCTACGTGAGTCCACCCTGTGATTACCTGCAAAATCACATCAAAATCAACTGAGGAGTTCCATTCAAGTCATGACCTGACACCCGAGAGACCTTGGGGAGATTTTTTATCCACTTGCAGTTGGAGATTTCCTTTCAAGAGAGGTAGTGCACTCGTGTACTTCCTGTGTTTAGAAAGTGTGCAAAACACACATCAACGCAACAATCACCGGTTTTCTTGTGCATGCACTACTAAATCCAATGAACTTTAATGTTGGCTCACCCTACCTGAACATAGTGCTTTGTAAATATCTTTGTACATAGCCTGTTTTGAGTAGTGTAGGTTTCCTATAAGTTTCAGGGGTTTCAAAAATTTCCTTCCGGAACTCTGTCTCTCTTTGGCTGTTTTGAACATCCCTCGGCCCCTGGCAACCCGACCTCCAGAACCTGGCCCCTCCATCGCCGTCCGGGACTTTCCTTCTGGGTCGCTGTGTGCTCATTTCCATTTCAAATGGTGGTGACCCTCCAACTTTCCCCTTCCAAGCTTTTGCTTTTTCAAATGAGTCCAATCTTGAGGAAGTTTTTCTTGGCACTCTTCCTTCCCCTTTTCCCATGCACTATAATTGAAAAATCTTGGTTTTGCTAAGTTTTGTGAGGTTCAGGAACTTCCCTTCCAGTTTGTTGTCCCTCGTTCACTGCCTGGCCCCTTGGGCCCTTATTAATGTTTATGGTCCAAATGAGCTCCAAATATGAATATTATGATCTTTTGATGATGCATGGATGGATCTAACAATAATTTTACAAGATTTGACTAATGTTTTCCTTGATTTGTGTATGAAAGCACTTACGACACTTCATGTATGCAGGATTTGAGAAGCATATTGTGGGTCCATCGAGGAGACCCATTGAGAAAGTTGAACAAGGAATGTGCATAGCTCCTGTCACCATTCATTTCATGTTCCCATCTCCCCCTAGCACCCACTAGCAGGGTCAGTGTCAGAAGAAGGCCTATGCCAAGGAATTCAATGACAAGAATGCAAGGGGGTGGAATTGAAGAAGGCATGAGGGAGTTGTCCTACTTTGCAAGATTTATGCGTGTTCCTTTTGAGTTTGCTCTTTATTATGCATGGTTCAACTTCCCTATTAGTTTGGGTGTCATTTTATTGAATGGAAGTGTTGATGGTGATTGTTGTTTCAGTATTTGATGAATTTCCAATTCATGCTTTTTGTAGTTCATTGATGATGAGTCACTTTGCAAAGCTAGTCTAAGCTCCTTACTTCATTGTTGCGACTTAGTTCAATTACATGTGCATGATGTGTGTGTGTAATCTAAAAATCTGTAGTCCTTAGAAGATTGAACTAGTTTTGTGTAGCTATGGGTTCTCTTTGTCAAGCAAAACTTTGTTTTAGGGAGTTTGTCTACTATAGTAGCCTCCATGATCACTATTCATTCATAGTTTCAGGTCCAGGAACTTCCCCTCTTCCCTGCCCTTTTTCCTTTTTTTTTTAATGAGTGACCTATGGCAAGGTTCATTGCACATTGTAAAGCTAAATCCAATGATAAAAAATAGAGTTCAAGACTATTGTTTGAATCTACAAAAAACACACAACAACTCTCCCATCTTAAGAACTTCATTTGCAGATCCAACTTCCTTGCTTTGTAACTCATCTATAAGTCTTCCTTGTGATTCTAGCAAAATCACATAAAACAACTAAGATATTCTAAGTACTGACAAGACCTAACATTAGAGACCTTGGGATAGTGTTCTACAATTTTATTGTGGAAGATTGTCTTTCAAGAGAGGTAGTGCACCTACGCACTGCCTTTGTTGAGAAAGTGCATAAAAAACACATCAACAAGAGCTATCACAACACCATGACCTTTTTCATAGTGGGGATTAGACTTGGTAGGTAAGATCTCTCCCATTTCCTCGAATGGGCATAAATTCATTATTACTGCAACTAAATACTTCATGAAGTGGATAGAAGCAATTCCATTAACCTACACCATGGGAAAATAGGTATCCAAGTTCATCATGAATTATTTGATCTATCAATATGGAATTTCCTGAACCATTATAACAGAAAGTGAAACTCCATTCAAAAATGAATATTTCCAAGAGCTTTGTTCACAATTTTATATCTAGCATAGATTCTCCATGCCCTATTACCCCCAAGGAAATGGTCAAGCTGAAGCGTCCAACAAAACCATCTTGAAAATACTAGAAATGACTATTAATGACACCGATCATGATTGGTATCTATAATTGAACCCAAACCTATGGGATTATTGAACCAGTATCTGTACACCTACAAGGACCACACCTTTTTCCTTGGTCTGCAAATCTGAAGTTGTCTTACCTATTGAAGTTGAAATCCCCTCACTACAAATATCACTAAAAGGCATGGTCAATAATGAAGATTATTAGGTGTCTAGATTAAATGAGTTGGAACTCCTATACGAAAGGTATTTGAGCACATTAAACCATCTTCAGGTTTATCAAAATTAGCTCAAACAAAGCTACAATAAAAAGATCAAAAATAGAAACTTTCAAGTTGGTGATTTGGTACTCAAAGAGAATCAGAAGGTACAACTGAATCAAGATGGAAAAGGTAATTTTAAACCCAACTAGTTAGGTCCATTCATCATCACAACAAGCTATGGCTCTGGAGCTTATCAACTAGCTACTCTTGAAGGAGAACCTATGGCCGAACCACTGAATAGCAACCATCTTAAAAGGTTTTATACTTAAACATATCCAAGTACCCTAGGAAAAAGGGAAAAAATCCAAAAAAATAAAAAAGCAAGAAAAAAAGTAAAGAGAAATAAAACATTCTTTAAGTGAAAACCACTTTGTGGTGCTTATAGAATAGGTACCATAGTGAAAACCTAGCAAACAGGTGCTATGTTTGAATAAGACTTGCATCGTTATCTATTAGCAATATCTGAAGCATCCACCCATTCGTCCCATAATAAAACATGTGTCCAACCATGGCTTGATAACTGGTTGAGTATTGAACCTTGTTGCAGCATCAACATCCATCTCCCCTAGCAAAGGTAATCCTGTCTCGCACTAGGGGAAACTTCCTGAAACTGGTTGTGGATTGGATCCTTGTACGTCCTATCATGGACTATCAAAAAATAAAAATCCCAAAAACATGTTATGATTTGAGTCAACACCGGTTGAACTATGTTGTCTCTACATGTATAAAATAGGCAAGGCTTATCAACCCCTGAGGCCTTAGGTCAGTCCCCTTAGGTTTCTATCATGCTTTCTTTCAACTTAGTTGAAAAATACAAAAGTTAAAAACATTAGAAAAATAAAAAAATATCAAAAACATGTTCTTATCAAACCAAGCAAACTACTAGCCTCTACGTGTACAATGAAGGTAGGGCTTATCTTCGATGAGCCCTCGAGGCCCTAGGTTAGTCCCTTAAAAACAACAAAAACATCATATAATTCATAAAATAAAAAAGGTCCTACCTACATCATCACCAACCGCAATAAAATTTTCATCCATAATAAACAAATCATCACAATCACCCTTTGACAAATGCACAAAACAAAGAAAACAAGCATCAAAATCAAAAATTCCAAAGAGAAAATTGAAATAATTTGACAACTATCAAGTGAAAAAAATTCCAAAACGTTAACTACCTATCTATTGAAAATTCATTGACAACATCTTGAGATTGTCTTAATGGATAGAATGTTCATATAATAGACATCATCAAAACCGGATAACAACCTAAAACCTCAAAATAGATATGGCAAGTGATACTGAAATATTGTTTATCTTTCATAGTCTTATCTTTTTGATTTATCATAATACCACATTCCCAGAATCTCTTGAGGATGTTCATAAGGATTTAGAGAAGAAGGAATGGTGATATTAACTGTTGATTTTTGTTATTTCTATTTGTAAGATGTTTTTCTGATACTATCATGGTGAATACTTACTTTTTTTGGTGTATGGAAGTTATTTTGAGACCATTTGTGTAGCAGTTGCATGATTAGGTATTTCATACATTTCTGTGTAACTGGTATGAAAATTTTTAAACACGACTCATCCATATATCCTAGCATAGTTTCCTTATGTATGGTATGAGCAAAAATTATTCTTTGTATGCCGAGTCAAACTCCACACAATGGATACAAAGCCACATTGGTTATTAATACCTTAGTGCATCATTAATGTTTGCTACATCAAAAAGGATTGTTAAAGATATGACTCCTCTATGCAAAGAAAAAGAAACTCATCAGTAACTAACAACATCAAATTTATATATGTCATCCAACATTTCTTCTAACTAATAGAATCCATCTTGCATCACAATATCATTAGTACCACATATATCCTACATCCACCATTTCATCATCACATATCATGACCATGGTAAAGCAATAAAAACATCATACATCAAGGATATCATACAATTCATATATAAGATATCAACATCCATCATATACATAATAAAACATCATATATCATCCATCAACATCATATGCATACAAGAAAAAAGTACAAAACATCAACATGAGCATATACACATCATCATCCATAATCATCACATAGCAGATAATGAATCCAAATCGAAACATGTGTATCTCATATATACCATCATAAAAAATGAGAATGTTAGTTACGCCATCAAATAACATGTGTGATATCATAATACAAAAAAATACATATATACGAGGCCTCAACTGGGCCAATGAATGTATATACAAAATCATGTCTACAATATAAATCTTTGAACAATAAACATCATAAAGATCAAGAACAAATAACTCCTACTGCCCGGCCAAAGGTGATCTCTGATGATCATGGCTCTGGTGCAGAGAAGGCTAGGGCATAACTAGCAGTTGATCTGGCTTCCACACTGACTTATCACCAAAATCGGCTACAAAAGTACTTGTACTAGGCTCACCAAACCTCGGATGTCTACATGCTCTAGGGATGGAAACCTCATAAAGAGTTTGATAATAAATGGCCTCCTTCATATACTAGTATCACTCTACTCTGAGAGCATCACGCTCTGACCTAAGGGTATCTCTCTCAGCTATAATGACTTGTACCTATGCCTTGGTAGCATGACATCACCCACTCTTAGTGTCCTCTACCCCGAAGTCACCCCTCTCCTATTTGGTTGTATCCCACTTTGTAGTCAAAGCTACAACTTGCGCCTCCACAACCTATCTCCTGACAATCTCTACATCCCTTGTTGTTGTCAATTGTACTATCTGTGTGGCCACTGTTACATCACCAGGTGGAGAAGGAGGACCATGTGCCTGATCTTGCTACATGGGATCATCATTTTGATCCTAATCCCTATCTTATCTCGCTCTATCTAGCTACTCCACAATGATCCTAACTTGCTAAAGCTCACCATAGCAGTTGGTAATACCTGCTCTATCCATAGTTGGCACAATGCCAGCAAGATCTATGAACCTCAAAGGAATCCGCTGAGCCCACCACTGATCATAATCTCGGGTAGTCCAAGGATCTGTGAGTCCAACAAGCCATCCCCAACCAAAAGGGGCAAGTGCTCTAAACTCAACTATCGTTGCATCACAATCTGCCTACAACTCCTAGACCCAAACCTCTTGGGTGGTCTTGCCAAAACTAGCCTGGTAATCATCGACAAAATGACTATCTCTCATTGAACTGGAGAAGCACTCAATCATGTAAATACCTCTCAAGAAAAGAATGAACATGATTGATCAACCACTGTGTCTATCTACAAAATGAGAGTTTCTCTTGGTCATCATGCTAGGCATCACAGTCCAACAACAATCTCCAAACAAAACCAGGCATATCATCTATCATGTGGTGCCAAAAAGGTAGCTACCTGGGCCAAGTGTAATGCAAAAAATCACCATATCCATAAGAATAAGGATCCTCTGGATCCTGATCCAAAATTCCATCAGGCCAAGTAACTGGGATATGCTCCCATGCCCATACATGAAGTAGTGTCACACCAACAAAAATGGAGCTACCTCCATGATAAGCGACCTCATGCATATATTTGTATAAATTCACAAGAAGACACAGGCCCCATGCATATTTGGTACCATTCTTGAACATCTACTTGATATATACACCCCAACCAATGGGAAATTTCTTGCCTCGTCAATCAGGAATGACAAGCCCTGAGACCAAAGCACATAGAACCAAGGAAATGGGATTTACATTGCCAATGAATAAAGACAAGTCTATCTCGAACTCTCAAACCCGAAGATGCCTAACACCACAGACTCAACACATAGCATGTGTACCCTATTGTACATAATAAGTCACAAGCTTTCCATGAATAGGTACATGAAGAATCCTACATACATCCTCCAAGGCAATGGAGCACTCGCTAGTACGTAAGTGAAAAGATGATGTCTCAGAGTGTCATCGCTCCACGAGGGTGGTCATCATAGCTCTATGGCATCTAATCATGGAAATGTAGAAAATATGTCGTAACCCCACAACATCTAGAACATCTTACTCCGACTTGTGGAACCCAGTGATCAAATTGAATAGCTCTCGTGGTTGTCACTCCCTTGAATATAGCGGTTTCAAAACTACCTACAATCATTCAACCCATGATGATAAAAATTTGATATGAAAAAATGAAACAAACCCATGATTGCAAAAAAATTGACTGGAAATTCCAAACAAAAAAAAAAGTGGTCACTTTTTGTCAAAAGTGGTGGCTTTATTGTCAAAAGTGGTAAAAATGATGAAAAATGGTCATTATTTTGTCGAAAGCAGTAAAGAAATCTAAAAGTGGTTAAAATGGAAAATGCAAACATATTTCTCAAAAGTGAAAGATTTTTAAAAGGGTGGACAAAACAAACCAAGAAATTCAAAAGAAAAAATTTCAAGCAAGAGCGAAAAAAAGTGAAAAACTATGTCAAAAGCAAACATTTATATCAAGTGCAAGCAAAAAACTCAAAAGCGGTCCATTTGATGCAAAAGTGAAAAATTCACAAAACTGTTGCTTACACCTAAAATATTTTCATGCATTAATTACACAAAAATGAAAAGTTGGAAATAGGAAAGGAAAGTGTACATACCAAGGCACCAATGCTAGCAGGCCTCTTGAACTCATGAACTGCATCTGCACAATGTGGGGCTCCTCAAATCCTCGCCATAGCTCCTTGACAATTGACAAATCACGAAATATAGAGGCAAGAAATTACTATAGTCTCATAATGCAAATGAGGAAAATTAAGCCCTAATTACTTATTTTAACCCCCCAAACCCAAATTGTTTACCTAGGAAGCCCTCCTAGGTTAAAATTAGAACCTCCCAGGAACATCTGAACTATCAATGAGGGTCCTATTAGCTTAATTTTTCATCCTCTACACATCTAAACTGAAATAAAACATTGTCGCGAGCTTGACCCAAAAATTGATATTTTCGGCCAACTTCTCAAGGGGGCAGCCTAGCATCCTACCATCTTTCCACTGATCATCGAAGCATATAAATTTTTTCAAATCTTGATCTTAACATCGAATTCTTTGAAACAAAGGAATCAGTACTTTGTCTCAAAGAGGGGAAAAATGTAGACATGTAAAAATGACCTAACACTTATCACACATCCTAAATGACATTTTCTCATCATCGGCATCATTATCACCTAATATAACTGTATTTCACATCAATTACATCAAAAACCCTAATTTCCTCTATTAATTAAATAATATTACATTATTTAATTAATTCACTTTTTCATCATTTTTGACTAATTAAATAAATTTTATTTATTTAATAAAGTATTAATCTAACTTTATTCTTCTTGATTAATTAAATAACATCAATTATTTAAATATGTTGCTCATTTACCCTATTCCCCTAAATCAATTAAATTATTAAAACATAATAGTTTAATTAAATCACTTTCCCCTAAACATGAATAATTAAATAAATTATTCAAACATCATTCAAAAAAGGTCAAAACAAACAAATGCAACTTTGCTTGCAAAAGTCAAATGTGATTTGCATGATCAACTCAAAAAGGCTTAATTAATTAAATCAATCAATTAATTACCCTCACCCAATTTCATGATTGAGCAAATTATGATCCCCCGATTGGTCACTTTGATTGGTTGACTGATTCATCTGTTCTTCAATCCCACTGAAGGATCCATCTGTATACGCACAAAATTGGTCATATCTATTTATTCTTGACATTTAATTAAATATTTATTATTTAATTAATTCCTCTAAAGTCTTCTATAGGTAATTAAATTTAATTAATTTAATTACATTGTTCATTCATTATTCTCCCACTATAATTGAATAAATTTATTTTATTTAATTATTTCACATGCCTACTTGATTAATTAAATAAATACATTTTATTTAAATTAATTATCATTTGTTTAGCGGGGGCCCTAGCTCGGTTGGCTAAGTAATTCCGTTGCGGCTCTGCTGGTCACGAGTTCTAGTCTCCAGATCCCATTAGTGCGATGTGGCGCCAGTATGGAGTCCGCGTTAAAAAGTTTACGAGCCTACGGTTTATAGGGGAGTTAGGTGCTACGATTCTAGCAGTCTAAAAAAAAAAAAAAAAAATTAATTATCATTTGTTTGAATTTAATTAAATCTTTTGTTTTAATTAAATTTAAATATCTCTTTTTTTTCTATTTTAAACTTTCCTCTAATTAATTAAATACTTTTATTTAATTAATCTTGGAACACATGACATTCCTTCAAATTTAATTAAATATTTTATTTAATTAAAAAATCTTCCGCTTTCTTCAAATCATAATTAGATATTTCATTTAATTATGAAATCTTCTGATTTCCTCAAAATCTTAATTAAATATTTATTTAGTTAAGAAAAATCAACATGCACTAATAAATAAATAATCGAATTAGATAATTCATTATTTATCTTCTCAGAATCTTTCCATTTTTCTTCTAAAAAAAAGATGATTTTTAAATCATGTCATCTTATCTCTTCCATGAAAATGGAAAAATCTTGCTTTACTCGTTTTCTTCTATTTTTCTCTTTAGTCTCATCCATCTTCGGCCATTCGATCTGTCAAGAATTATCATAGCCGTTGGTCAATTTATCCAATCAAAATCTTTCAAAAACTCTTTAAATACATGTGCAAATCCAAGCATTGGTTACAACATACGCATACATTACACTTGCATTCTTGCATTTTTAGCATTTTAGCAATATTTGTATCTTAGCATAATCTTGCATGTAGCATAGTATGCATTTTTAAATCTCATTCTCTAGTAGCCTACTTCATTGAGTTTGGCATTCCAAAATATGAGATCAACTTGAAGCAAACGAAACACTAGAGATAGAGAGCAATAAGATGACTTCAAAGAAGCTGCCATAAAACAGTTTGCTTACTTGTTTTTCTTTCAGTTTCTTTGATTTAATGTTTTATTGATTGTGTTTTAAATTGATTTGATTGATCATATTTTCATACACACACCATCTATTTCCTCAATTCCACCAAACAATATTGTAATGGAGTTGTATGTAAAATTTAATAGATGTATTTGGGTTGATGGCTATAAGACTTGGTATGGCTTTCTCAATCCCTAAAAAGAAAGGCTTGGTAAGAGAAGAGTTCTCCCAGGTGGGAAGGGGGGCTTAAAGTCATGTGGATTCCAGATTTGATGTCGATCTTGGTGACAAAGAGGGCATTGCACTTGGTGCTAGTGGAAGGGGGGTTTGATGCTAACCCCAAGACCAAGTTTAAAGGGGGCATTATCGGGTTAAACTAGTTCTTGGGCTAGAGTTAGTGGATTAACCTTTAGTGGTCTTTAGCACATGGTTTTGTGCTAGTCTATATAATGGCTTAGTGACTCCATCATATGTGTGGCTGGTTGAAACCTCCAGGCTCAGCCCAGTTGGGGCTGAGGGTTAATATGAAGATCTTCATTGCTAGTTTTTCCCTGGTTTGGGGTTTTCCAGGGTAAATCATTGTGTTGTGATTGTTCTTGTTCCATGCTTGATTTGTGTTTCTATTTTTTCTTCATCTGGTTCCTAACACTCTGTTGTCTTGTTCAACAATTGGTATCTGAGTGAGGTTCCTTGGAGAAGAGATTAACCGCTTAAAGAAGGTTCATGATGGAAAACAAGATCACTATTGAGTGTCCTAGATTCAATGGCACTGACTATGCATTTTGAAAAACGAAAATGGAAGGATATCTTTCATACTATGGATATGAGATCGAGAAGTCTATTTAGAAATAGTATGTCGCTCCTGCAAATGGGCCAAGTACTGCTGATGAGATCAAAGCACATGAAATCAACAATAAAGTAAGATTTATTATTGTTAATAGTCTTTCACATTCTAAATTAGTTAAATTTATGAATCTGAAGACAGCTAAAGAGGTCTTGGATAAGTTGGAAAATATGTATGAAGGAGATGAAAAGGTTAAACAAGTAAAGTTGTAGAACTTGTAGGCACAATTTGAGATCCTACAAATGGGAAAAGATGAGAACATCAAATCCTATATAGAGAGACTAGATGAGTTGGTAGGTGGAATGAGATGACTTGGTGCACAAATAGATGAATCTTGGATAGTGAAGAAGGTACTCAAAACTCTCCTTGATATATACAGTAAAAAGGTATTTGCTATAGAGGAAATTGTGGATTATAATACTTATACTAAAGATCAATTGATTGGTACTGTAACCTCATTTGAAATAAGAAAGCTTGGATTGAAAAATGGAACAGAGACAAAAATTGCATTCAAGGCTGTAAAAGTGGAAGATCTAGATGAAGAAAATCTTGATGAAGTGGAAGCAAATTTTGTAAGAAGAATGAAAAAGGACTCCAGTAAGTATTAAGGTAAATTACCATTCAAATGTTTTAGCTATGGAGGAATAGGTCATTATACTTTGAGATTTTCAAAAAGAGCTAAAAGAAATAAACATAGAGAAAGTAAAGAAAATAAAGGAAAAATGATCAAAAGAGCATATTATGTCAATGAAGATGCTAGTATTTCTAATGATGAGTCTGATTATGGAGATTTTGATGATAATGAAAGCTTGTTCCTAGATTTAAAAGATGAATCTACTACTATTAACAGTAAAATATGTGTGAAGGAAAGTGCTATGGAGAAAGTTGAAGGTATTGTGGTCTCTACTCTACATGCTAAACAAGAAGAAAACTATTGGGTCATTGATAGTGATTGTTCAAATCACATGACCAGTGACAAAAGTAAGTTTGTTAAACTTGAAAAATATGATGGAGGCTTAATTAAGTTTGGAGATGATTCTGGTGCTAAGATCTATGGGATAGGATCAATCAATTTTGATGGCAAGTATAATACTAATGGAGTCTACTATATTAAGGGTTTGAGACAAAATCTCTTGAGTGTTGGAAAAATGTTTAAAAAGGGATATAATATTGTGCTCAAGGATGAAAAATGTTAAATTAGAAAAGGGTCTCAAACTATGATTGTTGTTGGTAAGAAGTGTGTGGTCGATTTTAGAGTGTGATAAATGCAGATTAAAACAAATAAATCAAACACACCGATAGAACATTATATCAAAAATAGAATATTAAAATAATAGAGATGCAAACTCAATATTTTGTTATTGATGTCGTCCTATCGTCCTCTATCTCCAGTGTTTTTGTTGATTCCAACTGGCTCTCAGATCTTTGGGCTAGGCTCAACAAACGGTCTTCCTAGAGAACGAGATTTAATATGAATGCATGCAATACTATGCTAAGACATAACTAATAAAATGAAAGATTACGATAATGCTATGAATACTAAAAGCTGATAATGATAATGCTAAGATATTAAAATGCTATAATGCTAAAATGCAAGTAATCTCTAATTCGCCTCAATGCTGGGATTGGCAGTGATATTTATAGAGTTTTTGAAAGATTCTGATTGGTTGATGTGATCAACGACTGTGAAAATACCTGATAGATCAAATAGTTGAAGATGGATAAGACTGGAGAGAAAAATAGAAGAAAATAGAAAACAAGCTTTGTTTCCTTTTTTGAAAAAGAGATAAGATGAGATGATAAAGATGAATTGTAAAAATCATCTTTTTGTGAGATTATGGAAAATTTTCGAAAAAGATAAATAATGAATTATTAAATTCAATTATTCATTTATGGGTGACACGGAGATTTTTCTTAAAATAGAATATTTACCCCAAATTTGAAGAATAATGGAAGATTTCATAATTAAATAAAATATTTAATTATATTTTGAAAAGATATGGAAGATATTTAATTAAATAAAGATATTTAATTAATTTTTTTAAGAAATGACATGTAAATGGAATTAATTAAATAAAATATTTAATTAATTAGAAAAAGAATTTGAAAAGAAATATTTAAATTTAATTAAATCAAAAAGACTTAATTAAATTCAAAAAGTGATAATTAATTAAAATAAATGAAGTGTTTTTATTTAATTAATCAAGTAGACATATGAATGTGCAATAATTAAATAAAAATTGATTTATTTAATCATGACAGCAGAATAAATTGAATGAACAATATAATTAAATTAATTAAATTTAATCAAATGTAGAGGACTTTAGAGAAATTAATTAAATAATAAATATTTAATTAAATGCCAGGATTAATCAGACATGACCAATTTTATGCATATACATTTTTCCCCTCTTTGAAGTGATGTGTGAAACGCATTGCTTCAAAGAAAATATTCTTTCTTTTTGAAATTTTTGCCGCGTTTGATTTTTCCCCTGATCTGACTCTGATATGTTTCTAATATTGATATTGCCCCCTTGGGAGATAAATCATTGATGGTGAGAAAAGTTGGATGATGAAAGGGACGCAGTGATTTAGCTCCCGATAAATGATGAAAAGAAAATGCCCCATTAAAAAAAAATGCCACCAAAAAAACCCACTTGGTTTGACCCTTAAAAGGTAAAAAGGTAAAAAGGTAAAAAGAAAAGTCATTTGCACTTTTTGACTTTGGAGGAACCTTTTGCTCTGATAGCGATGTGGCGTGATGGAGATCCCTACTCATTGACATAGATTCGAGTGGTCCCGTCGATATCAGCGACCAGACGCGTATGGCCCACCGGTGAGTCAATTCGAACCATTGTGCATTGAAATTTTTTAGTTTTATTCAATTTTGGAATATTATAGCGTGGTTTTAGGTTTGAATGGGCCGTTTTAGCGCTTTTAGGAAATAGAATAGCACATTCGAGGTTTTTGGTAGCGCATATAGGTCATAAAATAGCGCTTTTAGATTTTCACAGTTTAGTGCATTCGATGAATGAAGTAGCACATCTAGGAGGCTAGGGTTGAATTGGGTACATTAGCGCATTTAGGTAGCAGATTAGAGCTTACAGGGTTTTAGCGCATATAGGAGGTGAAATAGCGCTTTTGAGATGTGAAGTAGCACTTTTGGGTAAATAGCACTTTTAGGAAATGATGTAGTGCATTCAGGGCATAGAACCATGCATATGGGGTTTTAGCACATATGGGGGAAACTCTAGCGCATTTAGGTTTTTAGTGCTTTTAGGCCACAGAGTAGCACTTTTAGGAAAATAGACAAAATGCTTGATGATGAAAATGATGATTATTTCTTCCTTGGTCAATAGATAGTGAAGTTGTCATGTCATCAGGTTGATAAATTGATAACTTTGCATCCCAAAATAGAAAACAAAGAGTAGATAGTTGATAACTTTGCTTCCCAAAAAATGAAAAACAAAGAGTAGATGATTGACATGAATTTTTGATAAATTTTCTTTTTGCGATAGAAAAAAAATAGTACATTGATTTGATTGAAACATATTTGCATTCGTGATTGAAATACAAATAGGATGATGATTTGATTGTGTGATAAATTTGCTTTCCTGAAAAAGAAAACAAATAGTAAATGATGATAGAATAGATTGATTCGATGTGCAAATAGATAGATTTTGTATTGATGTCCTGATATGAGTCACTTAGATAGAGCATTTGATATGGTTCACTGATATGGGTCATTGATTGATATGGGTCACTTGATATGAGTCTAATAGATAGATATGAGTCTGATTGATATGAGTCTGATAGATTGCTTTTGTGATGATAAAAAATAGGAGGTTTTCAAAAACCTCCAGATTAGAGAGCGTCATCTTGTGGGGTGGGATAGGATTTGAGATTTGACACCTACAGATGTGCAGCTGATAGTGAGTTGTGGGTTGGGATCATTATTGTCACCACTTCCTATTCAGGCCAACAAGGGCCTGTTGACTGTGTTAGCAGAGAGGTGGCATTTCGAGCATAATACCTTTCATTTGTTGACTGGTGAGCTGATAGTGACCCCAGAGGATGTATACAGGATTTTTGGG